>PVJH01008954.1:0-50249 GCA_004026705.1 Nesogale talazaci
CTAACAACATCAGTTGTATGCAGGCCACTTTTACACACCCATTGCCATCATCACTCTCAAAACATTCTCCCTCCCTCCAGGCCCCCTTTATCAGCTCCCTTTATTACCCTTCTTCCCCCCCCCTTCCCCTTGAACCCTTAGTAATTTACAAATTATTTTTTTTCATTCTGTACACTGTACAATGTATCCCAACACTCACTTCCCTGTTGTCTCTGCCCCAGAGAGGAGGCTACGTGTAGATCCCTGAAGTTGGTTCTCCCTTTCTATTCCTCTATCCCTCCACCCTCCTGGTATTACCACTCCTATTACTAGTCTTGATGGATCATCTACCCTAAGTTTCCCATGTTTCCAACTTCACTGTACATCTCCTGGTCTAGCTGGGTTTATGTGGTAGAATTGGGGTCATGATAGTGGGTGGGAGGCAGCATGGGAACTAGAGGAAGGTTGCATATTTCATAGCTCCTACCCTGTATCTTAACTGGCTCATCTCCTCTTTGTAACCCCTCTGCGAAGAGGATGTCACTTCACCTGTTGATGGGCTTTGGGTCCCCAATCTGTACTCCCCCTCATTAATAATAATATAATTTTAGCTCATTGATGCCTGACACCGGATCCCTTCACCACCTCATGATCACACAGGCTGGTGTGCTTCTCCCGTGTGGGTTTTATTGCTTCTGAGTTGAATGGCTGCTTGTTTACTCAAGCCTTTAAGTCCCCAGATGCTATATCTTTTGGTAGTCAGGCACATCAGCTTTCTTCATCACATTTGCTTATGCACACATTTGTCCTCAGGGATCATATCAGGAAAGTGAGCATACAATGTTGTGCTTTTTAGTTCTTGAAGCCTGATATCTCATCCCTTTGACACCTCATGATTCCACAAGCTAGTGTGCTTCTTCCATGTGGGCTTTGTTGCTTCTGAGCTAGATGGCTGCTTGTTTACTTTCAAGCCTTTAAGTCCCCAGGCGCTCCATCTTTTGATAGCCAGGCACCATCAGCTTTCTTCACCACCTTTGCTTATGCACACATTTGTCTTCAGTGATCATGTCAGAAAAGTGAGCATCTTGGAATACCAATTTAATAGAACAAAGTGTTCTTGAACCAAGGAGATACTTGAGTGGAGGTCCAATGCCCATCTGTTGTCCCACTACTAACCCTATAAGTATACTCATTAATCTCTTTCCCCATCCTCACTTATAAATATATGCCCCTATGTACATACCTGTATCTGAACCTCTATAAATGTTCATTATCCCCCAGTTCCTTCTTCTATTTCCATTTGCTTCCCTCTTGTCCCACTATCATGCTCACTCTCCATTTGGGTTTCAGTATTTTTTCTCTGTTACCTTAGTCTTAATCAATCCCTATTGGCCTTCTCTCACCCACCTTGTCCCTGCATTTGTATCAATTGTTATTTCCTTTTTCCTGGGCTGTTCAACATAACCACCTTTCCCCCTCCTCCCACTCTTCAATGTCCCTTAGCCTTGAGGCATAAGTCCTGTCATTTTCGCCTCCAACCTCTTTGTCCAGTCTATCTTGTCTAGATAGACCTGTAGAGGTGGCAATATTTACAAGAAAGGTCTCCTAAAATGGAGCAACTTAAAGCAAATAAAATAATGATAACAACAGTAAGAAACCCTCTCAATGTACTATACAATATGTAACAGAATAATAAAAATAATAGCAATATAAGAACCTGTATAAAGTTCAAGGTCTGTAGTTGACCTCCTAGAGTGACCCCTGGTTCATTCGGAAGGGGTGCCAATACCCTGGCCCCAAAGTATATCCTTGGCACTCCATCCATGACTCTATGCTCTGTTGCACACTCTTAGTGTTTTGCATTGGTGTGGTTGTGTCCGACAGGGTATAATCTTGACCCCGCTTCTTCTTCCTGGCCCTGATAGGCCTTGGGTCTGCGAGGGTAGCCGTGTTTCATACTGGGGCTGGCTGTGCAGTCCTCTTTGTGCAGTAGTTGTTCTGAGTGGGATTATTGTTCTGAAGGCTCGGTGGGCCAGGATGCACGTCATTCTCTCTTCCTCCATTTTCATTTGTTCTCATGTGCTCTGGTCAGGCATATCTCACTCCCCAAGCTTCAGCTTCAGTGCTGGCCTCCAAGGCAAATTCCTCTGGTAGAGAGGTAGCTGCCCCTATAGTTGGGGTTGGGGTTGTGTTCTCAGGTCGAGGCTGTGACTTTTTATGGGAGTAGAAACCTCATCCTTTCCCCCAAGGAGTTGCTGGAGACTTCCAGCTGCTGACCTTGTGGTGTAGTCCAGTTCGTAACCCCCTCAGTCTTTCTGCCTTCTCTCTCATCACGCTCGCTGCCACTAAGACACCGCCAATGCTTAGTGACCGTCCAGGCCAGCGGAGAACTGCTCTGTCGAGTTTCTGAGACTGCCACTGTTTGGGGAGTAAAGACCCCAGTCATTCCCTAGCAGAGCAGCTGGTGAATGTGAACTGTTGACCTTGTGGCTCGCCGCCCAGTGCACAACCACGGTGCCACCAGGGCTCTTGTTCTGGACAGGTGATTTAGTATAGGAAAAATTGTTCAGAAGTCTAGCTTCACAAATGTGGGGGGACGAGAAATGCTAACAGCACCAGCTCTTAAGAACACAGCACAGGAAGTTTAGCAGACAAATGGGCATGCGTGCTGTATGTCATTTTTGTGTGTGTGTCCACCCATGAAAGCTCACTGTTTTGATTTTAGACTCAATTATGAGAGGTGCAATATCTAGCGGGAGGGAAGTTGTCGTCTTGTACTGTTCTCAGAGTATTGTATTTCATTCTGGCAGCTCACTTTGCAACCGAAGATAAAACAAAACAAAACAGAAAAGATGATGCTTACCAGAGAATGCCCTGCAGAGAGAGGGCTCAGGTCACGGCTTGGAGAAAAGCTGGGGGAACAGAAGTAGGAAGCAGCAGCCGGGGGCGAGGGTCGAAGGGAGCTCTTCACACCTGTGACGTGTGGTCTGGTAGAAGAGGACTCAGTCTTGGGTCTGAACAGGGAGCCCTCTTACCACATGGCATCTTTGTGTTTCACCTTCGTGCCTTGGCCTGCTTCGTAGTTGCTTTCCTTTCTTCCAGTAACCCTACTCTGGGTTCCCGGGGTCCTCTTTGGGGTAGGGTGACACCATCTCTTATGCCAATGTGAAGAGGTGGTTCTGACCTCCCAACTGCATCTCTGATCTGTGCTTGGTGCCACAACCTGCGAGCCGCTCACCTCACCTTGGCCGAAGTTAACTTTGAATGGGGTCAAGAGAGACCCCTACGGCCACCCTTCAGAACTGGTCCCGTGTCATTGAGTTTGCTTGCTTTGGCTTGTACCTGGATGTAGGCTGGCAGCAGCCTTGGGAGTGTGGGGATTATGAGTGTGGCTGTCACTACAGTTCGAAACCACCTGCCACTCTGTGAGAGAAAGGTGGGGCTTTCTACTCCCATCAAGTGTACCTCTCAGAAGCTCACAAGAGCAGTTCTGCCCTGTCCTGTAGGGTCTCTATAAGTTGGTAGGGGTGCAATGGCAATGACTCTGGGGTTCTTTTGAGCAGGGAGGGCTGGCTGTTTGGGGTGTGGGGCACCACTCTGGAGGGAGTCTCCCTGAGAGTGTGACCCACAGCAGGGGAGCAGAGGCACGAGTGGAGTCCACACTCTCCCTGCCCGCTCAGCCTGGGGTCTGGGAGGCAGCTGCACATCACATCCTGGATGCCTGTGAGCCAATATGTCACAAGATGTGTCCCGGAAAATGGATGACGCAGACTATGACGCTGTTGTAGTTCTCACTGCCATCAAGGCGACCCGGTAGAATTGCTCCCATGAGTTGCCAGGCCCGCAAGTCTTGATGGGAGTGGAAAACTTGAGGGTTCTACTGGAGAGCAGCAGGTGGTCTTCAATTGCCCGCCTTGGGGTTCACATCCATCCGGTTACCACTATGCTCCCTGGGTTCCTTGGTGGTTGTTGGGGGTGGGGGTGGGGTCACCCAGTCCATTTTCCACTCATTGTTCCCCCAAGGGACAGAGGAGAAGGGCCCAGACTGGAGGATAACTGGAAAGTGGGCAGTTTAAACCCAGTCATCGGTTCCAGGGGAGAAAGGGAATTTAGGACGGAGGATATTGTTAAGGGGTAGCTCTGGGATGGACACAAGAGGATAGGAGGAGACGCGGCAGACAGGCAGAGGGAGAACTTCCACTGAACCCCGCCCCTGGAGGAACCCTTGTGTTACATGGGTCTCCCAGCATCCCCAGAGTCGAGAGGAGATAGCCAAGCCAACGGTCCATCACTGACTGTAGGGCTCTCCATGAAGGAGGGGCAAGTACAAGGCACCCACCAGCAGCCCTTCCAGCTGCTGGGTCAGCCGACCTTCATTGCTTCATGGACATGAGCGGCCCAAGTGTCCACTGATGACACTGCTTGCTTATTTGTTCCTCTGTGTTTTGCATAGACCATTTGAGTTGGACTTTCCTGTCCTTTCTTTTTGCATTTTATACTTTTTACAGTGAATTAGGCAACAGTTGGCAGAACAGATCATCAGTTTTACTTCAACAATCCACGCAGATTTTGTCTCAACTTAGACATTGTGGTCCGCTTAATGGATCACCCCTCATCCCACTTCCTCCCTGTTTCCCATTTCCACGCCTCCTTCTTCCCTATCCCACTGAGCTCCCCTTTCCATATTGAGTGGATGACTAAGGCCCATAGCCTTGGGCCCCTTCAGACCCTGTTCTCTCCCTTTTCTTCTTAGGAGAATATTTATAAGTCTTAAAGGGGGCAAGGACAGGACAACTTCAGAGACATCATATAGAAGATGAAGGAGACTGCATTAGTCTGAGTAGACTAGGGAAACACATTCTTGGAAACATGCCTATGTAAATAAGAGAAAGTTTTATATAAAGGTTACTTATACATTAAGAAAGCATCCCAACACAGTCCAGTCCAAGGCCATAAGTCTGATATTAGCCCATATGCCCGATACCAATCTATGTAAAGGCCTCTTCAGATTCATGAAACACATGCAATGAAGCCAAATGCAGGACAATCACAAGCCAGAGGATAGAAAGTCTTTGGATCCAGTGGAGTTGTAAGCATCTCAGCACTGGCAGGACTTGTCCGGCTTCAGAGGTCTGGTTGCATTCACGTGGCTTGTCCAACTCAGGGCACTAGGGTAGTTCCATGTGTCTTGTCAGCTGCAATGTCTCCCAGGGAAGTCGGCAGAGAGAGGGAGGTATCTTCCGCTTCCAAGGAGGAAGTACCAGATTTCCCAGAATTCTCAGGAAAAGGTCATGCCCACACAGGAGCCTCATTGGCTATGATCTAATTGACAGGCTAGACTCCACTCCTACACTCATAATCCACAATATAACAAACAATTATCTATCTACCACAGAGACCATTAGCATGAGGACATCATGGGGTCCAAGGGATTATAGGGAGTGAGTTTGATGAGTTCCTTTTTATCTTTTGAGAGGTAGTGAGCTCCATGTCCCAGTGGAGTTCCAGTAGTCTGGTAGACTCTTGGAAGGGAGACCTCATAGTCTATAGGGGAACTTGAGCAGGGTGACCTCAAGAGTGCAGGATGCTGGGACCTCTAGAAGACAAAGCTTAAAAAGAGTCTGATCACTTAGATGGAACTGATATGTAGACATTGCACAGACATCTAGAACATCCCAGACCAAGGGGATACTCCTCCCAGCTCATAATTTGATTCTGAACTTGGTCACAGGTGAGCGGAATGTTGTTTTGTGTAGCAAGGAATGGAAAGGGAGACGTGTGTGTGTGTCATTGGAAGGCATCCTAAAAATGTCTGTACCACAAGCAAGGGACCTTTCACTTGTTGCACCCCCAAAGTTCCTCAAACTCAAACTCATTGTCATCCAGCTGATTCTGGCTCATCTAACAAAGCTACAGGACAGGGTAGAATTGTCCTGGTGGGTTTGAGAAACGGTGATTCCTTATGGGAGTCAAAAGCCTCTGCTTTCTCCCAAAAAGTCCTCATGGAAAGGCTGATGGTTCAAGGCCACACAGAGCCACACAGAAGATCCCCAGAAGAAAGTCCTGGTGATCGACTTCTGAAGAACCAACCAGTGAACCATCCTGTGGAACACAGGTCAACTATGATCCCCGGGGGCTGCCATCAGGTTGAATGGACTCCACAGCAAGGGCGTGGCTCACCTTTTCTTCTCAGTGCATCCTATCTGTGAGCCCCTCCCTGTCCAAGCACCACTGTCCACGCCAAGCCTCTGCCTATCTTTGCTGCCTCTGGCCTCCCATGGTCCTCTAGCAGCTCTCTGAGTCAGTCCTCACCAGCTGCTCACCAGGTCTTTTGTTCTCTACTGCCAAGAACCTCCAGCACACCTGTGTGTCTAGTCCTCCCCCCTCCCCCAGAGCATCCCGCTCACACCTGCTGAGTGGACCTCCCAGTCTCTGCTTCGGCTTCTGCTGACTCTGGGTGCTTCTCCAGCGTGGGCCGGGCAGAGAGGCAGGCCTTTGCCTGTTTGGCTGTGGCTCGAGGGAGGGGCACTAGACTGGGTGTCTAGAAAGGCTGAAATGAGCTCGGCTGCTCATTTTACGGTACTCCACATCTCTGGGCCAAACTCCTTTCTGGACACAGTACAGAGAATGCCTGCCCTGCCACTCAGCATTGTGGTGGGAAGCATCATAGTCCTAGCTACCATTGACTGGACGCTTTAATCCTCACAACCTATACTTGGATGGGGTCTTTTTTTTTTCTTAATCCCAATTTGGCAGATGAGGAAATAGAGGCCTAGGGAGGTTAAATCATTTCCCCAAGGTAAGTTCTTGTCATTGCCTACTTTAAGAGCCCTGGTGGCACAGTGATGAAGTGTTGGGCTGCTAACTGCAAGGTCAGCTGTTCAAAACCATCAGCTGCTACTCAGGAGAAAGACATGTAAGGAGTGACTCTTTCAGAAGCTGGGTCTCGATGAGTCACTGCCCACTGCAGTAGAAGATGAGGAATATGAGAACACTTTATAACAGTGAAAAATAGTTTCTGCATAGGAGGATTCTTTAGGCTGTTTAAGCCATCCACGAATTTCTCAGAGTCTCTCAGAGTTGGAAAACTGTTCAAATAGGAATGGTTCACAGTTCTCGGCAAGTTAGCAGTCCACAGCACAGCTCTAATTTTGTTAGCTTCAGGAAATACACTGTAAGAAAATGAAGGGGGAAGAACGACGTCTCCTTACTTAAGATTGCCTGGAGCACATGAGCCACAGACCAAGATCAACGTTGAGGTCGGGCAGTTTGACTCCCTCCTGTTAGGGGCCAGCTGCTTCTTGCTTGGTGAGGCAAGTCATGAACTACCACGAAGATTTCAAAAGGTGGCGCCAGAGAGGCAGACAGCTGGAAGGCTCTGCCAGGTGGAATCTGAACTGAAACCTTGAGTCTCCAGTTTCTGAGTGCCAATGTTTCAGTTTGCCAGGCGCCCTGCATTCCTCATTGTCAGTGACCTGGCTGTTCTCGTTCCTTATAGGGCAGCCAGGTCCCCTGGGCAGAGTCCATCAGGTGGGAGAGTAAGTTCCTCCTTCTGCAGAGATGGCTCACACGTGCACAATGTTGGCGCCTGCAAGTCTTGGGTTTGCTTCTCACGGCCACTGCCCCGCACGGGTCCTCTGACTGTTCACAGGTGTTTCTGTGCCACCATATTTCCAGCAAGTATTTCTTGAGGGCTCACACTGATCCAAGCAGAATCCAGCACTTTTACCTGCATTAACCCCAAATGTTCCAACGTGACTTCTCTGGCATGCCACAGGTGACATGCGTGTCTGGATTTCTTTATTCCCACACTCCTGGCCACGAGCGGATCCATCCAGTTATAGTATCATAATTTACATTCCTTTTTGGAAAATAAGGAGCTCTGGTGGTGTGGGGGAGACTATGTTGGGCTGTTTAACTACGAGGTCAGAGGTTTGCGCCCACCAGCCTCTCAAAGGGGAAAGATGAGATTTTCTATTCCTGTAAAGATTTACACTTTCTGAAGCCCAAAGGGGGAACTTCTACTCTGACCTAAAGCGTCTCTGTGAATCAGAATTGATGTGAAGGCAGCATATCTTTTTGGTTTTACTGTGCCAATACATACTGCTACATATTTCTTCATGTCTTGTGTGAAAAAGTTAGGAGGCACTATACACACTTAAACTTCACAACAACTTAGGGGATAGGCAGTATTAATATCCCCTTTTTACAAGTGAGAAACCGGAAGTCCCAAAGGATTGCATAACTTGTTCAAGATTACTTAGCTCTTAAGTAGCAGAGCCAGTATTCAGATCCTGGCTCTGGACCAGCAGTTGTCAGCCCTGGCTGCATAGGAGGATCCGGGGAACATTCAAAATGCCAAAGCCAAGAAACTTTCACAATCGAGAGAGAAGCCTAAGGAGACATGACAATTAAATTTAATGGGGTGTCCTGGAGAGGATGGGTTCCTGGAACAAAAAAAGGACATAAAGGGAAAATGAAGGACATGTGAATAAAGTATGGGTTTTAGTTAATTGCAATACATTTATTGTGATGAATGTAACTAATGTTAGACATTCACAATGGGAAACTGACTGCAGAGTAAATGAGGATTCTATATGCAACCTTGACAATGATTTACTACATCTAAAACTGTTCTAAGATTTAAATTTTATTATTAAAAATTCTGATAAAATTCCAACAGCCTTGATGGCAGAAATGGAAACGTTAATCTCAAATGTATACGAAATCTCAAGGAGCTTGAATCACCAAAGTAGGAGAATCCACTCTTCCTGTTCCCTAAACATATTTTAAAGTAACACTAATCAAAACAGTCTGGGACAGGTGGACAAGTAGACACTTACACCAATGGAATAGAATTGAGATTCCAGAAATAAACCCATACATGCATGGTTGATTGCACGCCCACACATGCCTGTGTGTGTGTGTGTGTTTGTGTGCTTTACAAGGGTGCTATATCCCTCCAATGGGGAATTGCTGAATGGCAAGCTCATTTGCTCTGCAAACCTTCCCCCACTTCATAAGAAGAAAAGTTAATACATTAAACATAACAAAGTGCACCCAATAGGAAAAGAAGATTCTCTTTAATTAATGATTTTGGACACCTGGATTTTCATACGCAAGAGGGTGATGACAGACCCATGTCTCACCTGCAACACAAAAGTAGGCCAAATTGGACTAAGGATGTAAATATAAGAACCCAAACCATAAGCTGAACCCCAGTGGCACAGGGGTTGCGTGCTGGACTGCGGCCCACATAGTTGGCAGTTCAAATCCAGCAACAGCTCTCCAGGAGCAAGGCTGGGCCTCCTACGCCCACCAGGGCAGTGATGCCAAAAACCAACCAACCAAACAAACAAACAAACAAAAAGAACCCAAACCATAAAACTCCAAGAGGAAAACAGGATATTTCTTCGGCAAGATTCTTGGATATGACACAAAAAGACAATATAGATTAATTGGACTTTATGAAAATTAAACATTCTGGGTTTTTTTTTAAGGCTGTATGTGGGATAGGGTTCAATCTCCAGAAGATATAAAGAACTTGTGCAATTAAGAGACAAAGAAATGGGCAAAGAACTTGAGTAGACATGCCACCAGAGAAGATACACAGAAAGACAATGGTCATGTGAGAAAATGTCCACTATGATTAGGGAACTGCAAATTTATCGCCAGCCAAGAGAAGTATGAATTATGACCAAGTAAAAAGAAGATCAAAATCCGCACAACTGGACCGACAGGGGAACAGCATGATAAATGGAGAAAAAGTCCAAGTTGTCAAGGATCTTGTTTGGATCCACAAGGCTCCTGGAAGCAGCAGATAAGATATCAAAAAGATGTACTGAGTAACTCTGCGGCCTGAGACTTCTTTAGAATATCGAAAAGCCAGGATGCTGTCTTGAGAACTACAAAAGCACATCCACCCAAGTCAGAGTATTTTCAATGGTTTCATATGCATATAAAAGTCAGACATTGAATAAGGAAGACTTGAAATAGAATCGATGCGTTTGAATTAAAATATTCAAATACTATTGAAAGTACTATGGCCTGCTAAAGCCAAATTGATCTGTCTTGGAAGAAGTATGGCCAGAGTGCGTCTTAGAAGTGAGGATGGCGAGACTTCCTTTCACCTACTTTGGCCAAATTATCAGGAGAGCCCAGGCCCTGGAGAAGAAGCATGCTTGGTAAAGTGGAGGGCAGCGAAAAGGAGGAAAACTCCTAAGGAGGTGGATTGACCCAGTGGCTGCCCCGATGGGCTCAGGCATCGGCGCAGCACTTGTCCATGCTGTGCGGTTGTTCTGCGGGGCACAGGCTCCCACGGGTGGGAACCAGCTCCATGCCTCCTAAGGACCACAACCAGAGCCAAATCACAGGAAACAGCAAGTGCGGGTGAGGCTGTGGAGAAGTTGGCAATCCGACCCATTGCGAACAGGAATGCAAAATGATGCTGCAGCTGTGGGGAAGGCATGGTGGTTCCTCAGAAACATAGACCTTCCATTCCCTAACCTGCACTGCCAGCAAGTCAATTCTAACTCACAGGGAGAGGCCCTGTGTTGGGTTTCTGAGACTGAGGAGGAGTAGCTGGTGCTTTTGAATGGCCAACATTCTGGGTAGTAGTCCGAGTCAGTATCCCAGCGCAACACTAAAGGAAATCACGCCCACTGAGTCTGTAATGACTCACAGCCCCCAGGGTGGAATCCTCCCTGTAAGTGTCTGAAACTCTAACCTCATAGAGGAGGAGCAGCCTCACCTATCTCCTGCAGCCCTCCAGCTGGGTTGGAACTACTGACCTTGTGGTTAGCAGCCCAACTTGTAGCCATTGTGCCACTGAGGTTTCCTGTACCATGAGGGCCCCTTAGATAACTCAGCAGCTCCACTTCTAGGCAGAGACTGAAGAGACCTGAAAGAAATGATACAAACAGACACACATACACCACTGGAAACAACCTAAGTCACCATCGCTTGATGAATGGTATTATGCTTACAGTGGATATTTTTTGGCCATAAAGAAAACCGAAGTCTTGATACATGTCTGGATGGACATTGAATCATTGGCCGAGTGCAGTCAGCCCGTCACAAAGGGGCATACTTGTGGGAAATATCTAGAATAGGCAAATGCTCAGAGACCAAAGTTCACTAGTGGTTCCCAGCGGCCAGAGGATGGGGCAGAAGGTACTCATTGTTTAGGAAGCATGCTGGGTCTCTGTCAATGGTGGTAGCCAACCTGTCCGTGGAAATGGGGACTGGTTTCACAAAAAGAAAGAAAAATTAAACCACCCCTGCAGCCCCATCTCAGGACAATGAAATCAGAATCACAGGAGCCTCACGTCTAGCCCCGTGCAAAGGTCTGAAGGAGAACAAACTCCAAACTCACTGCCCCCCACGCGGCCCATCGGCCAGCGGCCCTGGAGGATGGAGTGGAGCGGCCCACTTGGGCTTCCGAGGCTGGGAATATTTGAGCAGAAATCCTCCTCTCCTCGTGAAAAGCAGCAGTGTTAACAGCCACTGCATAGGCTACGACACCACCGGGGCTCTTTGGGGTATCCCGAGAGGCTAGCATCAGTCCCTAGCCCCCGCTGGGCTTCTAGTACCTTTGTGATGGATAAGCAAGGCATGCAGGCACGAGGGAATGAGCGTCTCAACCGCTACTCAAGCCACCCCTGAGTTAGTCCACGCCGAATCAAAGCATGTCATGCTGCCTGCTCACAGGCCGTCCTGCAGGGACTGATGATTTATTCTGACCAAGGGGCAGGGGCGGAGCCTGGTTGGAAGTGGAACTGGACATGACTCCCTTCCTCAGAAACCATCTTGAAGGCACTCTCGAGCCCCCCGCTTCGTCACTGTGTTCCCAGCAGTTTCCTGCCTATACTGGCAACGCGGGGCAGATGAGCATACGGGAGCCACGGGCACTGCCGCGGTGTGCACAGCCCTGGGGAGCCCTCGGCTGCAGGAGCCCACGGGGAGATCCACCTGTGCCCTCGTGGGAAAACACCTGCAGAAAGGATGGGAACCGATGCCGTCCTGACAGGAACAGCGGGAGCCTGCCCTGTCCTGAACCCCAGCAAGGGGGAGAAAAGAGAAGCTGGCTTTGTAGCAAAGAGGAAGCGGCTCCTCCTGTGCTGCCCAGCTTCTACTAGAGCCACCTTTGTGCTTGCCTGGCAGAATGTGCACTGCCTGTGTGCCAGGAATCTTCCTCAGTGCTGTGCTGGCTGGAGGTGATGTGATGTCCACATCACCCAGAGAAGAGGAAGAAGCTATCTTGCTCTTTTAAATAATGTCACACAAACACACATATGATACATATGCGCGCGCGCGCACACACACACACACACACACACGGAGGTACCGTATATACTTGAGTATAAGCAAACCGGAATACTAGCCAAGGCACCTAATTTTACCCCCCAAACTGCATTAAAAACTATGCTGAAAAATCCGGCTCTTCCATGAGCAAATACGGTATATAGACAAGCCGTGCACACACTCATACCATCAATGAGACGGGCTGACACCGTGGCTCTGCCACCATGTGCTAGGCTATGATAAGAGTGTGCAGATGGTGCTGACCTGGGCGGTGTTCTGTTCTGTTGGACATATGTCACTGTGAGTCAGAACTGGCTGTACAGCACCTGACAACAACAACAACAACAACAAACACACAAAAACAGATGCCTATGAGGAGACACTCCCCTAGGGTCACACTACACAGGCGTCTGGCTCAGAAAGTAGGTGTCCAACCACTACTACCCTTCTCCACCTGGGAAGGAGGCCAGTGGGAAGAACACCGATTTCAGAACCAGGCCCAGTGACTCTCTTTCTTAGCTGGCTTTCAGGCTTCGGCTTTGGCATGGGACCTTCTCAGGCCTCCTTTCCCTCACCCGTGAAAAGGAAACCCTGCCAGGGTTATTCTGAGGGCAAAAATTTAATCATGGCCTTCCCCTCTCTCCTTCCCCCAGGAAGCCATGGGTCCCACGCCTGGCCCTGTTAGAATGAGCACACAGCTTTCCTCTGCTCTCGAATCCACAGAAGAAAAGCAAAGAGCTTTCAGGGTTTGATTTGCTCTTCTAAGGGAGCCGAAACCAGGGACGAATTGTTTTAAAATAATAATGAGAGAGCCCTGCTGGTACAATAGCTAAATGCTCAATGACTAGCAAGAGGTCAGTGGTTCAAAGCCAGACAGAGGTTCTGTGGGAGAACCCTTGGCTACCTAGTCTTGATCACCCGATGGGGCAGGGCTGCTCTGCCACACGGAGTTGCTGTGAGTGGAGTTGATTCCACAGCACCCAGCAATAACGGATGTCTGTATATGAGAAAGAACAAGGAAGGACCCAGCACATGTTTTAAAATCAGGAAATGTGTGTCTCAGGTTTGGATCTCATTCCATTTATATGCTGTGCAATTAACCAGAGAAGATGGATTCTTTTTTATCATTTTATTGGGGCCTCATACAGCTCTAATCATAATATATACATACATACTTTGTGTCAGTATTTACATTTTTTTGGGGGGGGGCTCATGCAACTCTTATCACAATCCATTCCTCCATTGTATGTCAAGCACATTTGTATATTTGTTGCCCTCATCCTTCCCAAAACATATGTTTTCTACTTGAGCCCTTGGTATCAGCTTTTCATTTTTCCCCTACCTCCCCACTCTCTCATGATCCCTTGATAATTTATAAATTGTTATTTCTTTGTGATATCCTACACTGTTCAACATCTCCCTTCACCCACTTTTTGTTATCCATCCCCCCAGGGAAGAGGTTGTAGGTAGATCCTTGTACTCGGTTCCCCCCTTTCTACCCTACCCTCCCTCCACTCTCCAGATATCGCCACTCTCAACACTGGTCCTGAAGGGATCATCTGTCCTGGATTCCCTGTATTTCCAGTTCCTATATGTACCACTGTACATCTTCTGGTCTAGCTGGATTTATATGGTAGAATTAGGATCATGATAGTGGGGATAAAAGGGGGGGAGGGAAGGAAGCATTTAGGAACAAAAGGACAGATGCATTTTTCGTTTTTGCTACATTGCTCTCTGACTGGCTTGTCTCCTCCTTACAACCCTTCTGTAAGAGGATGTCCAGTTGCCTACAGATGGGTTTGGGGTCCTCACTCCACACTCACTCTCATTCACAATGATTTGATTTTTTTCTTCTTTGATACCTGATCCTTTAGACATCTCATGATCACACAGGCTGGTGTGCTTCTTCCATGTGGGCTTTGTCGCTTCTGAGCTAGATGGGTGCTGGTTTATCTTCAAGCCTTTAAGACCCCAGATGCTATATCTTTTGATAGCCAGGCACCATCAGCTTTCTTCACCATATTTCCTTATGCACCCCTTTGTCTTCAACAATCATGTCGGGAAGGTGAGCATCATGGAATGCAAATTTAATAGAACAAAGTGTTCTTGCATTGAAGGAGAACTTGAGTGGCAGCCCAAGGTCCATCTGCTACCTTAATATTAAACCTATACATATATGCACATAGATCTCTTTCTCATATATAAATATATTTGCATATGCCTTTATTGCGACCTCTATAAATGCTCTTTGTCTATGCAGTAGAATTCAGCATTCGGGTGGGAAGAATTAACAACCTGTGATAAGCAGATAACATAACCTTGCTTGCTGAAAGTGAGAAAGACTTGAAGCACTTGCTGCTGATGATCGAAGATTTTAACCTTCAGTGTGAATTACAACTCCCTGTAAAGAGACCAAAATGCTCACAACTAGACTGGTAGGTAACATCATGATAAATGTAGAAAAGATTGAAGTCAGCAAGAGTTTTGTCTCGCTTAGATCCACATGGGCTTAAACCTTAGAACAATGGTTTTGTTTTTTCCTAAGAACAATTGTGAGGATGCCACAGGACCTGGTAGTGTTTCCTTCTGTTGCACCTGGAGTCACTGAGTTGGAACAGACTTGCTGGAACCTAGCAGCATATTTGGATCTTGTTATCATCATCTTTGGTTCACACCGGTTGGTAAGCTTCTTCCATATAGAAGACTTCCATGGAGTTCACGCCTCACTTAGATAGCTGCTTTTTTAAACACAAGCCTTTCAGAACCCAGACACTATTTCAATCAATAGCCAGGCACCATCTGCTTTCTTCACCAGCCTTCACTGAAGCACCCTTATCTTCAGGGATCTCTTTGTGAAGGTAAGTATCTAGCAGAAACATGTAATACAAACTAACTCTTCTTAGATTGGGGCTAAAATTATATGGGGATCCAGAATCCATCCGCTTGTCCCCAGGTTATGAATGACTCTGGTTTACTTTGGCGTTCAGCAAAAGAGCAAGAGCAAAAACCATAACCAGACCCAACAACAACAAAACCCCCAAACAAAAGAAACAACAAAGAAAGAAAACCATTGTCAATCATCCCCTTAGGGTATAAAGTGATTGCATGGATAATGTCCATAATTTATCCAATGACAGAGTCTAAGTTACTGTTGACAGGAGTTTGAGCGTGGTCCAACTGTGAGCTGCAGTCCGTGAGTCATTGCTTTGTACTAATTGATTTCTTAATTCATTGAGCTCTGTTTACAATGAGCATGGGGTTGTTTCCTGGGGGATATTTTCGTTTATCATTTCTTGCATGGACAGACCAGTGATTCTCAGAATAAAACCTGCCATGGGAATGCAAGGGCAGCATTCATATTCAGGTACTACACAATATGGTGGCTCTGGCTCTCCTTTCATTGGACACCCAAGTCAGGGCTCTGACCCAAGGTCCAACGATCACCATTTCCACAGTCTTGGGGTAGCCATCTTTTGCTTCCTCTCCCATCAGGGAGTTTCAGTCTGAGACAGGGCTCAGTTCGTTCCGGTGTACTTTCACGTTGAGTCCTTCTGGTGTGGTCCTTGGTGTTGGTCCTCATAGTGCTTATTCCCTGAAGCGGTTCACTAAGGGTTGGGGAGAAACATATTTGAAGTGCCAATGCAGGAACATAGTACTGGGTTTATTCTCCTCTTCAGTTCCCTAGAATTATTGTTTGGCATCCTTTCCTCATGGGAGAGTGCTCCTACTCATTTGCCCACCATACCCGCCAGCAGCAATATCAGGGCCTCCTCTGAAACGTAGATGTTTCTCTCCTTTGAGTTACCCCCTTGTGGAAGTCAAACCTCCAAACATTTTCAGTTCTATACAGAAACCCTGAAATCCATTGGGTCAATTCTGACTCATAGTGACCTACCTCTATAGGGAGAGGTGGGGAATATTGGATCAAAGACCATGTAAGTACCACCTAACATCGCATCTCACCAACCAGAAGCAGTTCCAGCCATCACATCGGAGGTGAGTTCATTACATGCCGCACCCGAAATATTATTGACTCTGATGGGGACAGTGGACGCTAGGAAAGAAAGGTGACATGGCGCTCCTGACAGGGACTTAAAGGATAAGGAAGTGTGACGAAGAGCAAGCATTCAATGGGGACTCAAAAGCAGGAGCCCAGGGTTTGGCTGAAGACATCAGGACAGGATTCTCCGAGGAGGTGATCACTGGCAGGGCAGCTTGGTGCCAGCCTGGATCGTGGAGAAGACCTTGGGAAAGGGGGCCGAGAGGTAGGACCTGAAGGAGGTGGTGGACTGTGACGTCATCAGATAAATGCATCTCTGGGCAGGGCTGGTGAGTGGCAACAGGGGCGTGACGTCAGGCCAGGCACTTAACCGACATTCTCTCTGTCGATCCCTTCACAGCCTGCATTATTGTCTCTTTTACAGAAGAAGGAACTGAAATCCAGGAAGGCGACAACACTTACCCTCAACCACGTAGTTACACAGTCGAGGCACTAGGATACGATGCCAGGCCTCTACTCCGGAATCACCCAGCCTGCCACCCTGCGCACAGGGTACAAAGGTGAGGGGGTGGTGGCAGGGAAGAGGAAACTCGGCTTGACTGTGACATCCTTTGTAGCCCATGGGGTTGTTCGGACTGCACATGAGACCATGCATTTTATAATGCGTGAACTTAGAAACCAAGCCAGTTCCCATCCAAGTTGGTTCCAGCTCTTGGCAGGCTCCGGCGTGCCAGAGACCACTGGTGCTCCACAGCGTCCGCAGTGCCCGCGCTGTCAGAAATAAGCCGCCCCTGTGTGGATCCGTGGAACCTCTAACCTGGCTGCTGGCCACTGATCTTATTCACGGACCACCCATGATTCCAAGTGCTATGCAAAGGGAAGATAGTTTGGAAACAGGGCCCAGAAAGAGTGGATCTAACTTTCAGACAAGTATTTCGTGCAGTAGTGCCAGCCAGTGACCCCAACAGGGGAAA
Source organism: Nesogale talazaci (assembly GCA_004026705.1). NCBI lineage: Eukaryota > Metazoa > Chordata > Mammalia > Afrosoricida > Tenrecidae > Nesogale > Nesogale talazaci. Next base: position 17,257 of record PVJH01008954.1, read on the forward strand.
TGTAACTTGAGTCTAAGACAAAAGCAAACAGAAAACTTGATTGATCCATTTGACTGTAAGAGTAGTATACACAAAAATGCAAAAGACACTAAAAAAAAGCATCAAATCTACCACAAAATGCAAAAGACGCAAACAAGTATGAAGAGACATATAAAGTCCACCCAGACTGGACGGTGTCAGCCTTTTGCTATGTGTCACCACCAATTTTGATTTGGAACAAATGTCAGTACAGAAAGTCACATGTGTCACGGCCTGATCTGGTTCTTTGACACCATCTTTCCCTCAATAAAAGGAGATGGGTTTTTAAAAACACTGATTTGATGGAAGAAACCAACTTTTTGAAAAAAAAAAAAGTTGCACGTGTTATGATATAGTCCACTGAATTGCGTCTGGATCGTAGTGACTCCAGACAGGCTCTCTGAGATTGCAAATCTTGCTAGGCGCAAAGGACCTGCCTTTGCTGCCTCCGGGTGCTTAGTGGTCTCGAACTGCCATACCGTGGGGAGCAGCCTGGCTTACAGTCTCTCCAGGGCTCCAGTTTCCCATCAGGATCGATTAGTTATTGCTAATGTATCGGGCACGTAGAAAGTGATAAGCAAATGGGGTTATGTAATTAATTAGCCTTACAGCCTTCACAAGTTTTTTTTTAATTATTCAAATTCACATCTGGTTAATTAAGCTTAACTTTGTATCTTGAGGAGCCCTGGTGGGGCAGTGAGTTAAACATTGGGTAGCTAAAATCAGGGGGTTCAACCTGGTGGACCACCGGCCACAGAGTAATTTTTTGTGATTCACAATGCTCTGAAATAAAATGAAAAAAGAAAAAAATTGTTATGGAGAAAATGGCGCTTAGGGGAGATGGCGGCAATACTGTACACACAATTCCCTCGTTAATGCTCTAACTATGGAAAACAAGTAAAATCACAGAATCAAAGTTGTTCATTTGAACCGAGCTTGACTCTCTTGGCTAAAATGCAAGGGTTGAACTGACCAGTTGCTCTGAGAGAGATGAGACTGTTAATGCCTATAAAGATTTATAGCCTCTGAACGTCAACTTTGAAGGCAACTGGTGTGGTTTCTAATTTCACACATTTTAAGATGCATGGTCTTGTGTGAAGTCTCTGTCCTACAGGGTCCCTGGGATTCAGAATGGACTCCACAAAGCCTTTGCTTTCAGTTTTTCATATCACCAGCTTTAGGCAATCCTGTTGCCAATCTCATGTACAAATTGCCTCATAGAAAACTCACTTTCTCTGCAAGAGCTTCTCCGTGAATCAGAATTGATTGACATGAGACAGCATGTTGGGGAGGAGATGTCTTGGGTATCAAACACACAGTCAAGCTGTCAATGTCTGTCTGGAATCTTCTGTCAGGGGCTGGAATTTTACAACTGTCTTCCTTTCATGCCACCAATAATCCAGCTCATTCAGCCAGAGATTAGTCCGGCTGAGGGGGAGGGTGGCTAACATGCCCGAGTGTGCTGTGTTGACGGGGGTGAAGTAATACAAGAGGAGTTGCATGAGGTGTTGGATTGCCCAAGATCTCATTCTTAGCTCTGCCTTAATCATGGAGGGGGTGCCAGGTTCTACTATGATAACAAACACTCCCCCCAAATCTTGGTGACGGAACACAATAGCCATGCATTTCTCATGTAATGGCCTCATGGGCAGGCAGGTGGACTCAGCTCATTTTAGTGACTCAGGGACACAGACAGCTGGAAGCTGCATTTCACCATGGCTTCAAAGGTCATCGAGGCTTTTGATGCGCATGTGGAAATCTCTTAAATCTTTCCAGATGTCTCATATACCACTTTCCTTCCAGGCTTATTGGACAAAGCAAGTCACATGGTGACATCTAATGCTGAAGAGGCCAGGGAAGTGGGATCCTGCCCCTTGGTGGACATTCTCTCATCCACGAATGAACAGTGAGGGGCCCTGGTGGTGTGGGGGGTTCAAGCCTGGACTGTTAGCCCTGAGGTCAGCAGGTCAAGCTCACCTTCTGCTCTCTGAGAGGAGGGAGATGAGGTTGGCAGCTCTAATGAAGACTCACAGTCTACCAATGACACTGGATTATACAGTAGGAGTTGTAGAGTCAGTCATGTGCCTTTTTACCATATTAAGAAAAAAATTACATGAGTAGTGATGACTACAAGGAAGAAGAAAATGTTCTAGAACTGAATAGGGTGACAACTGTACTATTCTTCTTGATAAGATGGGATTATTGAATTGAATGCTATGTGGGTGAAGTACTAATACAACTTCAAAGAACATTAAAATTGACAGGGAGTGAGAGAGAGGCTTTAGTCTTAGAAACTGTGAGGAGCAGTTTTACTCTGTCCTAATGAGTCACTAGGGATCTGAACCAATTCCATGGCAGAGGATTTAACCAACTGCGTGACCTTGGGCAAGTCAGTCATGCTCTCTCAGTCTCCGCTTGAAAAACAAGCTCACCAACCGTCCATCAACTCTGACTCACCACCTCCCTCTGGGACAGAGTAGAAATGCGCCCTCCTGTGTCTGAGGCTGCAAATCTAGGAGCAGAAAACTTCATCTTTCCTCAAGGAATAAGCGGTAGGTTCCAACTGGTGACTTGTAGGTAGCAGCCCAACAGGGAATCTCTCCTCCCTTCCAGGGCTCCTCCTGTCTCAGCTTTGGTATCTGTACAATAGAGGGCCCACCTGTGTTGGGGCAGGCAGGCATCCCAGGATTGGGGTCAGGAACCCACATTCTAGAACCAGTTTGCCTGGATGTGTTCTCTCTTAAGCTGCTTATTACCTGGTTGACTTTAGGCACATTATTGAATGTCTCTAGGCCTCAGTTCCCTTATCTGTAACGTGCAGATGATAGCAGTGCCCAGCTCATAGCATGGTTGTGTGGGCATAAGGCAGTTATTACATATGTTACAAAGTCTAGAACAAGACCAAATGCTTAGAACATTCTTGGACACCTGCTAAGTGTTCGGAGTCTGCCAGTTTTATTTATACAGGGACCTAGTTCTTCTGTGGATATTGATTCAAAATTTCCCCCCTGGTTATCTCTAAAGGTTCTAATGGGGACTGAAGAAAAAAACACATGTAAACCTACCTTGCAAAGGCTACGTCCTGATAAGGAAGCATGATAGGGAGGGGTGGCATTCTTGTTTTCCTCTGTGTGTGTGTGTGGTGTGTGTGTGTGTGTGTGTGTGTGTGTGTGCTTATGACAGAAAGCTCTATGATAAATGGCTACATGTGCTGGGCTCTCTGCTAAATGCTTTCATAACCAGGACCAGTCTGTTGAGCTGATTTCAATGTGTCAGAATAAAACTATGCTTCAAAGGATGATTTTTTTTCCTTCTTTCAGACGCTAATTAGCAAGTCATTCTTCTGAGGTGCCTCCAGGTGCACACAAACACCAGGCCTTCCGGTTAGCACTGAAGGCCGGTTAAACCGGCCCGTGGACGGTTTGTATATTGCCCAGGAACTCAGTGCTCCGTGTTGCTGTGCGTCCCATCAAGAAGGGTTTGTCGGACGGCACCCCTGCAGGGCAGAGTCGGGCTGCGTGCGGACAGTAGGATTTCAGACATGTGGAAGTCTTTTTTGCAGCAAACTGCCAGGTGTTTTCCCCAGCCGGTGGTGGAATCGAATTGACAAACTTCTGCTTAGCAGCCAAACATTTCATTTGGCACCACCAGACCTCCTACTGCAACCTTAAAGGGTCATCCTCTATAGGTGGGGACCTTGGGCTGCAGGAGGTGAGGTCATTTGCCCCAGATCCCACAGGTGGTGGATGGTGGGGCAGGAGGTGGAGCCAGGTCTGTCTGGCCTGAAAGTCTTTGTCTCCCTCCCGCCTCCCCTGCTCCAGGCGCTTTCAAGAGTCATGTGCTCCACAACACAACTGCCTGGATTTTCTATGAGGCTGCGAGCTTCTTCAACAAGGAAGGGTCCCTCTGAGTGCCTGGTGTTCTTGTGTGGCCCCGCATTCCACCATAAGTAGCGCTATGGAGTGACATTGGGTGTATGTGTGTGGGTGGGGGGGGGGGCAGGGAAGAGCAGGGTAGAAGAGAAGAAAGAATTAAGGCAAATGCTAGAGCTGGATGGCAACCCTTCTTCTCTCCCAGCTGGCTGGCCATTCTTACATTGCATTTCTCAACGTTTGGATTTCGTCATGGTGAGGTCAATTCCACACGCAATTCTGCCAAGCAAGTCTTCATGACATCCAAACTCTGTGTCTACAGAATCCTCTAATACCATCTCAGAGAGACTCGGTGACTTGACAGAGGGGAATGGCTGCACTTCAAAAGCCATCTACCATCCATTTAGGCCACTTGTTTTTCACTCTGACACATTTTGAGATCAGAGGAACAAATCTGTTATCCAAGGCATTCGCTGACAGGGCCCTCACAGAGACGGTGGAACCCCTGGGTCTTCCGTGCAGTGTCTGTCTTCCAGGGACATTTCCCACAGCCTGAGCATCCATTGGAGAAGCAAGCAGACCCAGCCTGACCTCTGGAGAAGTCCCCTAGAGACTCGTTGTAGGGGTCACGCACTTTCAGCTTGCCAAGGCAAAACACACATGCTGCAAACACAATAGGCTTGGGGTAAACTGGTCCTTCCTGCAGATACCAGCCCACAGAAAACACATGCTCAAGGCCTGCTGCGCAGGAGAATGCATGCGTGCATGCATGCGTGCCACTCCACCGGGGAACAATGCGAGGTGCTGCCAGGGTAAGCAGTGCCCTGGAGCAATGGGCTCAGCTCCTGGCCACCTCACGTCCGGGAGCCCCACTCCTCACTGCCACGTGCCACAAACTTTTTAAACTGAAGAAGAACGGCTCTTCCAGAAGAACAGACAAATCTGTTTGGGAGTTGTGTTATTCTATGGAAAAGAATCCATAGATACCCATATGTGTCTAAGAAAGAGGTTTATATGCAAGAGCAATTGAACATTGAGAAAGCCTCCCAGCCCAGTCCCAGGTCATACGTCCGATAATAGCCCCTATGTCTGATACCAATCCATAAGTCCTCTTCAGACTCACGAAGCACATGCAATCATGCCAGAACAATCACAGGTCAGTGGGTGCAGAGTCTTGTGTATCCAGTGGCAGTAGAAGCATCTCATAGCTGGCGGGGGTCTCCCCATGGCTCCTTCAGTTTCCAGGGCTTAGGTTCTATCAGCATGCTCCCATGTGTCTCGCCAGCTGCAATGTCTCCCAGGCTGTGAGCACAGAGATAGTGTGTCCTGCCTCCAAGAAGGAATTGCCACATTTCCCAGAATTCTCAGGAGAAGGATGTGCCCACACAGAGGTCTCATTGGCTATCTCCAGATTGACAGTCTAGACTCCACCCCTACACTCTTCATCCTTAAATTGACACCAGGTTAGGTAACTGCCACAGGGATATTCTTTAGAATGGAGGGTGCTGGGCCTTCATATTGAGGTTTCATATTTCTTACTTTGGAGAGGTCCCCAGATAGGGCCGGTCCTTGGAGAAGGACAGCTTGCTCAGAGAAGCAGAGGGCCAGCCTAAAGAGAGGGCAGATCCTCCAAGGAAATGGGTGGCCACCACGCTGCAGCCCTGGGCTCAACAGCACAGTGAGGGTGAGGGCGGGGCCCCATTTCCTTCCGAGTCAGAACCCACCTGACAGCAACAAACTCGATGGCATGTGGAGCCCAGCATTTAGATTTATTCTTTCTTAGAAGGTCTTGTCACCCCCCTTTCTGAAGCTCAGAAGGGGCACATCAGTTGTCAGCTTGTGCAGGAAGTGGTGTGTTTGTCGAGACTCCATTGGAGTACAGGCCAAGTCGGGTGGGGGCGAGACCTTGGGTTTATCTCGGGTCATACTCCTCATCTGTTCTTGAGAGTTGGCACAGGTCAGAATTCATGGTCAAGGGAGAGAACAATGGCACTTCTAGTTCAACTCTCTCTCACTCCTGTGACAGAGCTCCTCTTTAGGCCCTTCTCCCTTCCCCTCCATGAGCGCGCTGGAGGACCCTGGGGACTGTCTGTGGTCTTCTGCCCTGGCTGGAAGACGTGGGGTATAGAACCATTTCACTTCCTGGGAACCGTCAGCAGCTTTGGTTTTCCACAGACTGAGTCACTGTAGCTCTTAGCTGGAACAGTTCTAGGAAAGCGTTGTCTGGAAACTCCCCCAGGCCCGGTCCCTTCAGAACGTTTAGAAGACAAGTCAGCTGCATTCCTCAGCCTTCTCAGACCTCACCTCGCCCTTGGAGAATGAGAAGGGCCAGGAAGGAAGAAGGTGGAACAGAGCTCTGGAATTAGGAAGAGCTTTCCATGCCAGCTCCTGCACACACAAAAAGCACCAGCAGCTGGCCTATGCGGGCTCAAGGATAACGACCTGCCTGCGCCCAAGGCTGCACGTCCTGTGAAGAATCTCGTCACCCTTTCCCCCACACCACCCATGAAGCCGTGAGAGCCAGAGCTCTGCGGGGATGCCTCACTGTTCTGGGTCTCATGGGTTCTCTACCTCAGATAGGATGCACTTTCCCATTGCTCTCTATCCATGCACAGTGGAATTTTTATGCTTTGATGAGCTACCACTCTGTACAGGTTTTACTATAGTATTAGCGTTTGGTGTTGCGAGGAACTGCTCTGCCACAGATAATCATAGCCAAGACCAGGGGTTAAGAATGCAGATTCCCCCAACAAACAGAGCTCCACTCAAAAACTTGATCTGCAGCTTACTGTATTCTATGCAAACAACATACACGTTCATAGCTTTTTGCAGTCCCTGAAAGCCCCTAACTCCTTACTTTCCAATGAGTGCCATGTGTGTCAGAAGCAGAACCAAGGGACTGCATGAACTTGAGTCAGCTATTTCAGTTTTGGGGGGTCTTCTGGGAAGTGGTGGATTAGATGGGCCATTAGCTGCAACACTGGCACTTCAAACCTACCACCTACTCCAAGGGAGAAAGATGAGGCTACCTGGGTCTGTAACGATTTACAGGTCTGGAGACTCCCTGGAGCAGTTCTACTCTGCCCTGTAGGACTGCTACAAGTCAGAATGAACTCAACTCTAGTACGTTTGGGTGGAGCTTCACTGTCTTCCTATGTTGTTTATCAAACCCCATGAGGTTGATGCGAGCCTTACAGGAGATGCTATACATGTTCAGTGTAATGTCTGATACTCCATAAGTGCTCAAGTGATAGCAGTCATCATTATTACAGAGTGCGACGCAAGTTATGTCACAGCTAAGTGAATTCAAGTTCCTATCTAGAGCACCTGCTATATGCCAGAAACAGATTTGGAAGTGGAGAGGAGAGGAAAGGAAAGATACAGTCCTGGCCTTGAAGGAGTTCACAAGAGACAATCCATCAGCAAGTATTTGCAACCCTATGAAGGAAATCCAGCCACATGGACATATGCATAGAGGACATTAAAGAGCAGAAAGCACTGATGCCTAATTGAGCTGACAAAGGCCAGCATAGGTTCCTAGAGGAGGTGATATCTGAGCTGGGTATCAAAGGGAAATGGGGGTTTGCTAGATGTAGGAGAGGAGGACTGGTAGGCCAGGGAAGTAAGGTAAGGGAATTCCAGAAGTAGGGAATCTAAAAGTTAAGTTAAAAGAATCTTTTAACTTGGGCTGAGCCCCGGTGATATAGTGGTTGAGTGCGGGACTGCGGCCCACTGGCTTGGCAATTCAAATCCAGCAGCAGCTCTCCAGGAGCAAGGCTGGGCCTCCCACTCCTACCAGAGGACAGTGATGCCCAAACCCCCCCAAAAAAGAATCTTTAACTCAAATCCTGTCAAGCTCCTTCTGATTCATAAAGTCCTTATTGATCTGCATAGAACTGCCCATAGGTGTTCTGAGGCTGTAAACCAGTGGTTCTTAACCTTCTTAATGCTGCAACCCTTTCACTCCATTAGTTCCTCACGTTGTGGTGACCCCCCACCCCAACCATAAAATTATTTTTGTTGGTACTTCGTAACTGTAACTCTGCTACTGTTATGAATCAGGCGATCCCATGAAAGGGGTGTTCGACCCCCACAGGGCTCTTGGCCCACAGGTTGAGAACCACTGCTGTAGATCTTCATGGGAGCAGACTCCAATGTTTTTCTCCTGTGAAACAGCTAGTGAGCTTGCCCTGTCAACCGCTCAGATAACAGTCAAACATTTAACTGCTGCACCCTCCAGAGTCATTTACTGCAAAGCAAGAATTGACTAAAGGGAGACAGAATGCCTAGGGGAGGGTTCAGGGTTGATGTAGGAGACCCAGGTTCCTGTTCTTTTCTTTTTAGCTGCTGACCTTTGGTAAGTCTTATGATCCCATGGAGTCTGACTTTCCTCATCAGTATAATAAAGATAACACTAGCTACTTTATCAGAGGAGCGCCAATAATAAATTCTACAACATTTGGACATGCCCATATGTTTGCAGCCATGTCTCGTGCAGTCTGCAGCAGGGTCCACAGTGCAGTGAAAACTTTGGGGTCCTCACAATGGCATCACCAGAACTTACTTGGCACAGGATGCACTATGTACCAGGCGCTGTGAATAAACCCTGCCTCACTCAGTTCTACCTCACAACAGAGAAGCTTGCTGCCATCATCAGCCCCTCCTACGTTGATCCACAGCCAAGGGCTTTCCAGCACTCAGAAAACCCTGCACAAACCGTGAGCTGGTCACCCTGCAAATAGAGACACAGGAATTTGCCAAGGTCATGGCCAGACTGGCATTTGGGCTCCGTATTTGGGTTCTGAACTCTCATGCTATTACTTCAACCCATAAAACAGCCGTTCTCAACCTGTGGGTCACGGCTCCTTTGGGAGTCAAACTACCCTTTCACAGGAGTCACCCGATTCATAACAGTGGCAAAATTACAGTTATGAAATAGCAATGGCAACAATCTTATAGTTGGGGGTCACCACCACACGAGGAACTGCATGAAAGGGTCATGGCATTAGGAAGGTTGCCCAAGCAATTGCGGAGCACGGATTCATTCCCAAGCGGACCAACTGCTCGTCACTCTGTCTCTGAAACTCTACTGACACTCCTCCCACACAATGGGCCTGGTGTTCAGGCCTGGTGACAACAGCCATTTCTAAAATTCTTCAAATATTGTCCTGCGAATAGACTGTAAACAGAGAGGCAAGCAGGAGGGGAAGAGAGGAAGGGTTGACGGCCGGAGGAGGCCAGAGCTGCGGGCACCTGTCCTCCTGGGCCCACGGCCGAGGGCACACTCGGACTCCACGCCCCTGTCACCCGCCTCTGTCAGGACCTGGGGGCAGGAAGACCTCCCCCTCACCGCCCAAATGGGCTGGCCCACTCTGGTTGCCTTGCAGTTGTGTGGCAGCTGTGGACGAGGGGTTTGAGAGGGACACAGACTGGGCAGGAAGGATCCTTGCTTTCTTTTCCAGAGCACATTTCTAACCCGCAGCATTACTGCTCCGAGGCGGGTGGCCCACACGGAGGATGAACTGCATGCCACTCGGCGACAGACGGGCGTTCTTACACAAGGGCAAAGTATTATTTACTCCCTGGGAACAGGTGCTGCCTGGGACTCACAGTCCTCTCTTGCCTGACTTCTCTGCCCACAGATCCCAACCCGTCTCACAGGCAGTCCTTCCAACACCCCGGGGGAGCCCCGGCCCTGCCTTGCTCTGGGCCCCTTGGCAGCGCACAGGCTCCCAGGCGCCTGGTGAATGCCAGCGGGGGGCCAGCCCAGCCCGGGACATGTGCTTGCTGGAATCAGCTCGTTTTACATAAGTGGTTGGCGCAGATGTCAAGCGATAACAACTTTTCGGCCCCAGTTAACCTGCAGCTGCCCTGTCCGTGCCCACGCAGATGTAACAGAAAGCAGCCCAGGGAAAGTGGTGCAAGAGTGTGGGGAAGAATAATACTGCCCACAAGTGTCTTTGTGGACTGGCAGATTCCCCTCTGGAAAATTACCCTAAAACTCAATCATTATCAGCTTCTCTATTAGAGGGGAAATAAACAACCGGGCAGGCAAACTCCAACTACCACCAGCTGGTCCGCCCTCCCCTGATTATGTGTTATTTCCTTAAAGCACCAGTTGGTAAACATGCGAGAGAAAGGGTTTTGACTCCACTGTTGATTCACAAAACAATACAGAAGGCAGTTAAGACATTTCTGCGCACAGTTGGATTAAGGACACATCCAGAAGGGGAAGTGAGCGAGTGGCTGGCTGGAGGGCTGGTTTGCCTTATTGAACTGGGCCGCATGCTGGGCCCGGGCCCCAGGCCCCTCTTCCTGAACCCCCTGGATCGCAGAATACATCAGCACCGACTGTGAGGCAGCCAGCAGGTCCTGGGATGCAGAGACAGGCGCTTGCTTCCAATCCAACAGTGGAGGGAGGACAAATACAGAGAACCTCACAGCAGACAGCGCAGGGTCACGGCCTGGGAGGGCAGCCTCATGCTGAGGCTTTAGAAGCAAAGCCTGCATGAAAGCAGGCACCCGGTTTCTGTGGATGTGGCTCTCATCCTTTCTCTCGGACCAGAGCTCCTGACTGCCTTGCCGCCCTCCCCCACTGGCCCCAGGACAGCCTGCCACCTGCTGCCCGGAAGGGGGGCTCTTTGGACATGAATATTGAACATGCACCCCATTCCTTAAAACCTTTGACTGGCTCATCATCGCTGCAGGGCCAAGACTCACACAGTCTGTCTGTCATCTGCCCCCCACTTTCCCCTTCAGCCTCCTCTTCCCTGCCATTTTCCACCCCCACCCCCAATTTCTGAATGCAGACCATTCTCTCTCTCTCTCTCAGTGGCGTCCCAGGCCCCCTCCTGCGCCCGCCTTAAAGTCCACCTGCCTCAGGACTCCTTCCTCATCCTAATCGTGCTGTTCTCGATGCCATCTTTGTATTTTATGTTCTTGAAAATGAACATCTTAAAGTGCTTAAGGTGACCAGATATCCCGCTTTTTAACAATTTCCCTCCCTCCCATCCCACGGTGTTTTAAAATTAAATAAGTATATTATAATACAATTTTTTGTGTTCTATGAACATTTTTTGTTGTTCCATATACACCAAATTTTTAATCAAGAACCACCCCCTCTCCCCAGTCAATGGTGTCCAGCTTACAATCTGGTCACTTTTATTAGGGCAAGAGTCATATGCGGCTCACGGCTGCGTCCTGGCATGTATCACAGAGCTCGGCACTTAGTCATGCCTGACAAAGGTTGGTACCTCCCTTTCCACCAAGGGAAAGTTAAGACTGAGTGAGTCCAGTCCCTGCTGGGATTCAGCCATGCCTAATGTCTCAGGGCTTGTCTCTCCTTTTCAGGCCCCTTCCCCTATCTCCCTCCATACCTCCTTGTCCAGTCTTATGTCCCTTCCATCCTCAACTCCTCTACCCTAGGCACAACATCATCTGAGGGGAGATCGGTTAGACTCCTCCAGTGACTGTTTGCTTTGCTCCCTGTCCCAGTTTGCAGCGCATTCCTCTCAACAGAGATCTAGAGATGACAAGACCCTGCAGTCTGGTGAGAGAAGGGAGCCCAAACAGAGGAATGAGACGGAGATGGGGCTGCTCTGAATTGATCTTCTGCTGTTTCGCCTACATTAGCTGTTTAACCCCTTGGCCCCAGAAGCTAGGTATTTTTGTCTCTGCTTTATAGTTTGAGCGATAAAGCTAAGAGACAGCAAATGACTTTTGCAAGGTCAAGGGCTGAGTGTGGAGCCGGCCTTGTAGCGAAGATGATGGGATTCCAAAGGCCTTTGCCTTTCACTGAGATGTATAGGTGGAGCCCATGGAGCAGAGTGCATGTGATGGTTCCCAGCCAGCCAGTGTGAGCAGACACACAAGTACCTGCTCGCAAACACACCCACCCACACATGCACACACACAGAATGCCACTATCCTACTCAGTTCTCTGCCCTGCATGTCCCATGGAAAGTTGTTCTTCTTCCAAAGACCTCCTGCCTTCTTTACCAGCCCAGGTTGCTCTTCCTGTTGCCCAACTACTTTCCTGCACTCAGCTGCCTGGCCAGGAATACAGCCCTAATTGCACTGATCTCTAGCTCTTTCTCCTCCCAGCCTGAGGGTGAACTCATGTTCCCCAGGCAAGGGCCAGGAAAACGCCAGGTGCACGGCAAACGGCTGAGGGCTCAGTTCTTTTGTGACAAAGATGTATTGATTGTAACGTGCAAAGTCCCTCGCTCTATCTCCACCTCCCTCTGCTATCTTGGACAAGTCACTTCCCTTTTTGGGGGTTTCACTTTTCTCACCTCTACCATCAACAGGTTGGAGTTGCATACAACATCTAACATTTATACCAGAGTCTCTGGTGACACAAATGGCTTAGCAATCAACAACTGGTCCCAAGGATGGAGTTCTTCAATCTGTTTGCTGAGCAAATACTCAGAGATGTTGCTTTATGTGAAGAAGAACATGGCATTAGGATTGGAGGAAGTCTTTTTTTTTTTTTGGTAGTTTTCAAGCATACATTTATTATTCAATTATGAAACATTCAGTGGTGTCATTTTTTAAATTCCAGATACCCGAACAGCTATCTTGTAAAGTGTTTTAAGATATTTTTTCAGAACAGTTTTATTTAATATGTTTATTGAGTTTATATTTTCATTTCTTTATGACTTACCACAGCTGTAACTCATAGATCCTTAATGCCAAACAAACATGCATTTTTTTAAAGATTCTAGCACTTACTACACATATCAATACAAATAACTTTGAAAGCTTTCAGCTGAAAATGTAGCCCTTACTGAAACTGGACTTAATGAACTATATTGGAAGACACTAAAATTTTCTTAACAACTAGTGCTTGTCTTATACAACACAATTTTCCTATGAGCCACTAACTCTTTGGTGCTTTTCTTTTTTTTTAAATATAGATTTTATTGGGGGCTCATACTTTTAAAACATCGTTTAATACCTTTAATATATCATTTGTGTTAAGAATGTTTGTATACATGTTGCTACATTCATCTACATTATCTACTTGAACCCCTCCAGCATAAGCTCCTCTTCCCCTTTTTCCTCGAGTTCTTTATTTTTTTAATTCCAATTTCCCATATTTCCCTTTCCCCTCCTTCTCCCCCATGAACTTCCAATAACTTACAAGTTGTTATTACCTCTTCATATCTTACACTGTATAATGTGTCACTTCACTCATCTCCTACCCCCCCACCCCCGCTGTCCACACCACAGAGAAGAAGTCACATGCAGATCCGAGAAATTTGTTCCCCTTTTCTACTCCACCATCCCTCTACTCCCACTAGTCTCAAGGGATTATCTATCCTAAAATCCACGTTTTCTATTCCAGTGCATCCACTGGTCTAGCCAAATCTGTCAGGTAGAATTGAGATAATGATAGTTGGTGGGAAGAAGCATTTGAGAACATTTCATGGCTACCACACTGCACCTAGACTGGCTTGTTTCCTCGCTACAATCCCTCTGTAAAAGGTTGTCTCTTCACTTATTGATGGGCCTTGTGTCCCCAATCTGAACTCCCCCTCACTTATAATGATATATTTTAGGTTTTGATGCTTTCCTTTGACACCTCGTGGTCATACACACTGTTATGCTTCTTCCACGTGAGTTTGCTTCTTAGCTAGATGGCCACTTATTTACCTTCATGTCTTTAAAACCACAGACACACATCTTTTGATAGTTGGACACCATCAGCTTTCTTCACCACATTTACTTATGTACATATTTGTCATCAGCGATCATATCAGGAAAGTGAGCATATAATGTATGATTATTAGTTCTGGAAACCTGATAATTGATCCCTTTGGTATCTCTTAGTTCCATAAGCTGGTGTACTTCTTCCATGTGGGCTTTGTTGCTTCTGAGCTGGATGGCCACTTGTTTACTATCAAGCCTTTAAGACCTCAGACATACATGTTTTGATAGCCGGGCACCATCAACTTCCTTCACCACATTTGCTTATGCACACATTTGTTTTCTGTGATCGTGTCAGGGAGCTGGGCATCATGAAATGCCAATTTAATAGAACAAAATGTTTCTGCATTGAGGAAGTACCTGATTGAGGGTCAATGCCCATCAGCTGTCCTAATTCTAAGCCTATAAGTATATGCATATTGATCTACTTCCCCTTCATCTTATGAATATATGTATCTATGTATATGCCTGTATTTAATCTCTATAAATACCCCTTACTTCCCAGTTCTTTTCTCTATTTCCCTATATCTCTCCCCCCCCTCCATCAAGGAGGAAGTCTTGTGAACAGCCTTTAATATGCAGATGACACAATGTTGCTTGCAAAACATAAGGAAGTCTTGAAGTCCTTGCTGATGAAGATCAAGGGTTGTAATCATATGGATTCCAATTGAAGGTCAAGAAAATAAAAACCTTACAACTGGATCAGTAGATGACATCAGGATACTAGGAGAAAAAGTTAAAGTTGTCTAAGATTTTGTCTTGCTTTGATTCCTGTTCCATGCTCATGGAAGCAATAGTCAACAAAGGAAAAAGTGGATTGCCTTAGGTAAATCTTCATCACTGTAAATATCTCTTTATAATTTTGAAAAGCAAGGCGGTTACTTTGAGGATTACGGTGTACCATACCTAAGCCATGGCATTTTCAATTGCGTCATATGCGCATGAAAGTAGAACATTGAATAAGGAAGATAGAACTAGAATCCATGCGTTCGAATTATGGCGATGCCAAAAATTATTGAAGCTACCATGAATTACCGAAAGAACAGCAATTCTGTCTTGGAAAAAGTACACCCAGAAGGCTCCTGAGACGCAGAGATGGGGAGACGTCATCTCATGTATGCTGGAGAAGGACAATATACTTACTATAGTAGCAGGCAGCCAAAGAGAGGGAGCTCGTCAACCATATGCATTGTCAGAGTGGCCGCATCGATGGGCTCAAACAGAAGAACAGTTATGAGGATGGTACCTTTCTGTGATACATAGAGCTGTTCCCTAAAGATTTGCAGGCTCAGAAACTCTCTCTCTCTCTCTCTCTCTCTCTCTCTCTGGTTCATGAGTTGGAATTAACGCAATGGCAGTGGGTTCTTTTTTATGTGCCAAGCATTGGTCGAAGAGCTTTGAACCCTCACTACGACATGAAGGGGTCAGCATCTCGTAAGATCCCATTTTATACATAAGGAAACCAAAACAGAGAATGGTTAAGTAAGTTTCCCAAGGTTGCACAGGCAAAAGGTGACAAAATCTGAATTCAAAGTCAAGCAAGCAGGTTCCAAAGGCCGTATGCTAATCAGGACATCACACACCCTCTCTTAGATTTCCTTTCAAGATGTGTTGCCATTCATTTCGCAACCATTTGCTCACATCCTTCCATAGCAGCCTCTGCCCAGTTAGTTACTCCGCCCTGTCCCAGCTCCTCTCCTCTAGGGTACCAGACACTGCCCTCTGCCTGAGTCACGGGTACTCTGAGTGCCAGTTACTCTGAGTCTCAGGTACATATTGTACAGGTACACGGGTGCCAAAGTTAAATAAGTCCCTGATCCACGGTCTGGAGAGGAGAGGTATATTAGTGAATCATGACAATTTAGGTGCTCATGGCTGACAATGGTACAGGTACATCTGTCATGTATGTTTTCTCAGCCGAAACCAAACTGAATTCACTGCCATCGAGTTGATTTTTAACTCATCGTGACCCTGTATGAGGTATGCAATTCATAATAGGGGTACTGCGGCTATAAATCTTTATTGGAGCAGGGTAGCCTCAGCTTTCTCCTGAGGGGTTGCTGGTGCTTTTGAACTGCAGTCCTTGAGGTTGAGAGTCCAACACTTGCCCAAAGCACCAGCAGGGATCCTTGGGTTTTCCCACAGGGACTCTAAGTTGGATTTTGCAGCGGTGTGCTTTATTTTCTCTTGAATGACGACTCAGATATTGTTTCATGGGAATATGAATTAAACACTACCTCCCTGTGGGTGTCTCCCTCCTGGCATCTGTAAAGTGATTGATTGGATCCACCTGCTCTGGCCTTATTCAAGGTTCTGCACAACATGCCTCAGTTTCCCCTGCAGTCTCATCACTCAGCACCACCATCGATACATATCCCTTCTTTCCCTCCCACCCAGCCTAAAATATCTCCATGCCCTCCTGCACCACCATCCCCTACAGCCCTGCCTATTATGATCTCATGCATCCTCCCTGGCTTATCACCGAGTCCACCTCCAGGAAACCTCTCCTGGTTCCCAGCCAGATGGCATTGCTCTCTCCCTCCCCTTCTGTAAAAGTTTCAAGTCCCTAGCAGGCAAGAGCACTAAGCAATTGTCAAAGCACGTACTACAGCAGTTCTTGGCACAGGGTAGACCTTTCACTCATAGAGACCCGATGAGACTGAGTAGAACTGCCTCTGCAAGTTTTTGATATTATACATCTTTATGGGAGTAGAAGCCTCCTCTTTCTCCTGAGGAGCAGCTGGTGTTTCCAAACTGCTACCCTTACAGTGAGCGGGCCTCCAGGTAACTCACTATCCCACCAGGGGTCCTTGAGGCCTAGGAGAAGGCACAATGGACATGGTTGGGGAGTCCTCACTTCCAGGCCCCTCTTCTCCATTTAATACTTGTGCGATACACAGGGCAAGTTCATTACACTTTCTGAATGCTTCCTTTGCTTCCTAAAGAACACACCTCCATGGGAAATAGGGCCACAAGGAGTTGGAAAGACCATCTCAATGATCTAAAACGTCCACCACCTCAAAAGCACGAGGGGTCTTATGTTGGTAGATGCCTTTGAAGCTCCTCTCTATCCACGTCACACACCTAAGAATATGTACCCTGTCCATGGCCTTCCGGAACCTTTGTCACTTGTGATTTTATGAATATTAACTTTGATGATTTTTTTCTCCAGAAGGTTTTCCAAAAACAAAACAACCCAGACAATATTTATTCAAGCGCAGTTTATTGACTAGGCACCCAATGGTGCAACAGTTAAGCACTCGACTGCTAACCAAAATGTTGATGACTCCAACCCGCTCGGGGACACCACGGAGGCGTGACCTGATGCCCTGCTCCTATCATTGTACATACAAGGAAATCCAATGAAGAAGCTCTCCTCTCTCACTTGAGGAGGCTCCGATGGAAATGAACTCTACGGCGCCTAACTGTAGCAACAATTTACACACACACGCCCATTGGAAGTGAATTAGCTGATGCATACCTGTCTGATGCACACTGCGCATACCTGTGTGTTCACCACCACACTCGAGTTCTAGAACATTTCCAACAGGACCGGAGAGTTCCCACCTAGATGTTTGTAGTCAATCCTCACTCTATCCCAAGAGCCTGGGCCCACCACTGGTCTCTTCTACAGGCTGATTGTTAATGACTGCATACTATTCCATCACACATTGTTCCCCAAGGGGCTAACTGCTTCCTGCCAGTTGGGCAGCAAGCAGAGTGTGTAATTTTTCCCTCTAACAAATTATAGTCCAGTGAACAATATTTGGTCCTACCACCGATTATTCCCTGGGGGCAATGCCCAGATCTGGATCAAAGGGCATGCACATTTTAAAGGCTTACAATAAATATTTGAAAAATTACTTTTAATCCTTCTAAATCTCAGGTTTCTTGTTGTACAATAGGGATTAAACATTCCAACCTCTGGGAGTTGTGAGGATTACCTGAGACAAGGTATCAGACATTTGTAATGGCTACTGAGAGCGTCCACAGGTCCCGGGCTAGCTGAGCAGCAGGAAGAGCCATGTTGATGGATGGATCTGGGCTTGACTTGAGGTCCGGCCTCTGCTAGAATTTGACCTGGACTAAGGCACTTAACCTCGGCAAGCCTCCATGTTCTCATTTGTCAGGTGGGAAGAACAGTTTCTTCTCTCCTAGACTTGTTTTGAAGTACACTTCTTTTTTTTTCACCAATTGTGGTCAAGTCAATACCATCTCATGGGGACCGCACATGCTCCTTGGGATGAGTAGGAACTGACTTTTCAGAACAGGTCGCCAGACCTGTCTTGTCTGCACTCAATCGGATATCCTGGGTAGAAAGGTCAGATGAATGCCTGGCTCCTAACTGCTCCACAGTGTGCAGTTGTTAGTTCTGGTCAGAGTGCCTGATTATAAATAAATAGAAACCAACTCTGACTAACTTCAGTAAAATAGAAACTTACAGAAAGGCTATCAGGTAGCTCACAGAATCAACAGGAAGCCTGGAGAACCGGGCGTGGAAAATGGGCAGGAACCAAGGTAGGCTGGGCATCTGAGAACACATGCAGAGCCTTGCCACAGGCACTGGCTGGTCAGGACCTGCTGCTGGCACAACTGCCCTGGGAGGTTCAGTGCTAAGGGTTGCCACCAGATGCCTTAGCTGTGTGGCCGAGACCCTGCTGGCCATCCTGTGTCTTGTGCCATTTTCTCCAAAAGAAAGTATGGAGGGGCTGAGCATAAAGAATAGGTCAGAGCCCCAGTGGCCAGGCAGTGTGGCTAAAGATGTCTAAGGTTTAAAGGGTACTAAGTTTTCTAAGATCAAAGAGACAGTGAGTGCAACTTTGGAAATTGAAGTCAGGCTTTCCAGCTTTTGAATTCAGCACTCTTAGCCACCAGTGTGACAAAGCAAGCATTGTGGTCAGGACTAGCAACCAGGCCACTGTGAAACAGGTATGTTGCCTGGTAGACATAGCACAGGGGTTATGAAGGGAGGCATGTTCTCCAGGCATGATCTCCCGACAGTAAGTTTGAGCCACTCTGTGTTGGGGCCCCAGACTCCAACACCAGGGAGGTGGACCTGTTAGTCACACAACAGATATTTTAAATTTTTTGCCTTCCTTAGATGTTTGCCAGTGTTTTGTTGACTGTGCAAAGGCCTTCTAGTGTATGAAAACCATAACAAATTGTGAAGATTGTGAAGGCTAGGAATCCCAACAGCATTCACTGCACTTATGAGAAACCTACACATAGACTAGGCGATCCTCTTTCAAACAGAACAGGAGGGTACTTGCAGGGTTTCAAATCAAGAAAGGCGAGCATCTGGTTTGCTTTTATCATACTTATTCATTCTGTATGCGGTGCAAATAATCCAAGGAACTGGACCCAATGAAGCAGAACGCCGCATTGGGATCGGAGGAAAACTAATTAACAGCCTGCGAAGTGACGATGACACAACCTTGTTTGCTTAAAGTCAAGAGGAGTTGAAGGGCTCGCCGATGAAGATCAAAAACTATGATCCATAGATTATACCTCAACATAAAAAACTCTCATAACCGGACAAATAAGCAGTATCAAAATAAGTGGAGGAAATATTGACATTGTCCTGGACTTTATTTTACCTAGCTCCGTAATCAATGTCCACACAAGCAGCAGTCAAGACCAGAGAAGATATATTGCACTGGATGAATCTGCTGCAAAAAGCCACTTCGAAGAGTTAAAAAGCAACAATGTTGCTTTGAGGATTGACTATAGTCCACCTGATTCTAGCTATAGACTTTCAATTGCCGCCTATACATGCAGATGTTGGAAAATGAAGTAAGAAGCCTGAAGAAGAATTGATCTATTTGAATGATGGTATTGGCAAAGAATACTGACCATTCCAGGGACTGCCAGAAACACAAGCAAACCTATCTCAGAAGTAGTGGAGGCAGAATCCTTAGATGTAAGGATAGCGAGACCGCATGTCAAGTAGGCACATGGTGTCAGGAGACACCAGATCCTAGAGAAGGGCATCATGTTCGGTAAGGTCAGCAAAGAGAGGAAGACCCGGCATGAGATTCATTGGCACCGTGGCTGCAACAGTGGGCTGGAGCATCGTGACAATTGTGAGAATGCCATCCGTCTGGGCAGTGTTTTATTCCTTTGACGCCTGGTCACTATGAGTAAGAATGGATTTAATGGAACCTAACAACAACAAAAGACAAATGAATATGCAGATACACATAATAGGGAGACTTCTCCTCATCCTTTATGGGTCCTTCCTCATCCTTCCAGGTAACTAATAGTATTCGTTTTCAAGTTTTCTTTCAGAGATGTTCTGATGCAATCACAAATAAGCAATTAAACTGTCAAGTTAAAAGCCCTGGTAGTGAGATGGGTTATGAGTTGTATTGGTAACTGCAAGGTCGGTGATTGGAACCCACCAGTTACTCTGAGGGAGAAAGATGAGGTTTCTGCTCCTGTAACAGTGTGCAGGCTTGAAAACTCACAGAGGGTAGTTCTACTCTGTCCTGCAGGGTCATGATGCATCTGTACCAAGCCAGTTACAGTGAGTTTGAGTGATGCGGTCAAGTTGATTATAACGCTAGTCACGAACTCTGTAGGATCCGACAGAAAGACCCCCTAGACTTTCTTAAGCTGTAATCTTTCAGGAAGCAGGGTGCCATCTCTTTCTTCTGCTGTGTAGTAAGTGGGTTCTACTAGCCAAGCACTTATCCATGGGGTCCCCAGGGCTCCTCGGGTGTTCATATAGCTTATTTCTGATATAAGTGGGTCTGTTCTTTTTTTATTTATTTATTTTTTATTTTATTTTATTTTATTGGGGTCTGTTCTTTATGCCTTGCTCTAGCATTTCATTTTCCCACTTAACAGTATGATCTTCCCATGACAGTGAATCTAGGACCTTGTCTACTGGTAGAGTTTTGTAACATACCATATGACCACCATTATATTTATATATGGTAATTTGTTTAACAACTCTCTGTTAAGATTTGCTTCCCATTGTTAACTGTCACCAACAATGCTGCAATGAGCCACAAAGACTTTTTATGCTCTGATTATATACTCATAGATTGATGGGTTATATTAGAGTAACCTATTCCATGAGTAGGACCACTATGGTGGTATCGTGATTATGCTTTGGGCTATTCACAGCAGGGTGAGCAGTTTGAAACCACCAGCCACTCTGTAGGAAAAAGATGAGTTTTTCAACTCCTGCAAAGAGCTACAGACTAAGAAACTTACGGGGGGCAGCTCTCCCCTGTTTTATACGGTCATTATACATTGACAGTGAGTCATTCCTTGACTTTGCATATGCTCCTTAAGAAGAAGATTGCAGGTTTCACTCAAATCAGCCCCTTTTCTGAGAAGACATCCTGAGACACCTGCCTTTTCTTAAGGTAGTCACTTCTGTCCCCGGCTACCTTTGTACTTTAGTCCTAGGCCTTGTCATCCTGGAGTAATTATTTGCACACTTGTGCTTTCTCTACTAGACTGTAAGTTCCTTGAAAGAAGGGACTATTCCTGCTGAGCCTCCAACTTAGCAACTGGTACATGGTGGCCCACCAAAACCAGCTGCTGTCAGCAAATTCTAGATCACAGGGACCCCGTGAGGGCAGAGAAGAAGTGTGCTTCATCGTGTTTTCAAAGCTGTAAACATTTGGAAGCACGTCTCCAAGGCTTTCTCTTGAGACATATCTGGTGGGTTTGAACGGCCAACATTTTGGTTGCTGCTGAGAGCTTAACCAGAACATCACTCAGGGACATCCAATATCTGTTAAGTGAAGCTAAACGTGCGTGTTTAGGAGCCCTAGTGGAGCACTCTTCTCAGCAAAATCAGCTGTTCAAAGCCCCTAGCTGCTCCTTGGGAAGAATTTCGAGGCTCTCTGCTCCCATAAAGATTTACTGCCTTCTTGCTGGACACACACCTTCAAGATGAGACCACTGAAGATCAGGGTACTACAGCAAAGTGTGATGAAGAAAGCAGGCAGTGCCTGGCTATCAACTGGAATAGTGTCTGCAGTGTTAAAGGCTAGTATTCAAACAAGCAGCCATCTTAGTGAGGAGTCAACTAAATCCACCTGGGAGAAGCACCACAGCCTGTGTGATCCAAAGATGACCATAACCGAATTCAAATGTGACAGAGGGAAAAGTATCAGTGCTAAAACTGTGAACATTCAATATGGAGAAAGCTGTGGAAGACAGAGTGTCCAAAATCCATCTTCAGAGTATCTAGTCAGATTAAGCTCCTGGCAGAACTCCTGTAGCCACAATTAAAGGTCTAGATCAGCCTTGATATTAAACATAGATAATTGTAACCTCGATTATGTTGGGTCAAGTTGGATACTTGGTCAGTTGTCCTCCCTCTTGACCCAACCTGAATTTGTTCCATTACAAAATTTTCATCCCTGACTTTTTCAATATTGATGGTGGCCTTTCTCATTCATTGTTTTTAAATTAATCTTTATATTATCATCTTATACTTGCCACTTTATTTTCTTTATTGTCTCTATGTGGTTTCTAGGTTAGTGAAGCACAGAAGGAGTGGATTCACAAAGATAACAACTGTTGCAAGAGTTTATAGGGGAGTTAGGGGTGTGGAGGTAGGAGACAAGGAGGGTGAGGGGATTTCCAGAGTAAACAATGAATGTGGAAGTGGGGAGGGAGCACTGGGACTGATGGTGATTATACAATTCCCCTTAAAGGCGATTTAAAAGAGAAAAGAGAAAATGTTCTGAAATTGATTGTGGTGATGATGGTACAATTCCTCTACATAGGATTGAACTATTGAATTGTAGATATGTGGTGATTTGTGAATGAAACAGATATATGATTACAAACTTGGGAACCCCAGGGAGCCGCTCTCCTCCACCCTGTAGAGGGCTGCTATGAGCAGCCTCGATGGCAGCAGCAGTGTTTCACTTTGGTGTGAGCTTAACACTCCACTAGGCACTCAGGAGTTCGAAAGGGCACCGTGGATGAAATAACCTCACACACTCGTGCATGGGTGGTGTTCACTTCTTGTCCAGTCATTTCTGGCTCATGGAGGCACTATGCCTGCAGAGGAGAACTCCCCCATAGGGTTTTCTCCACTGTGGCCTTTCTGAAAGGAAATCTCCAAGCCTGTCTTGTCAGGTGCCTCTGTGTGGTGGGCTCCACAAGCCAACGGTAGGCCAGAAGACCAGCATCCCCCAGGACTCCATGAAACACACATACATCATCTCTGCTCTCCTAGAGGAACCAAACTCTCCTGTCAACTTCGCCAAAGATTAGGAACAAAGGCATGGGGTCTCTCTGTCCCTCTCCCTTGGTTTAGGTTTCCATGGAGAGTTATACTTATTCTCTTTCTGAAAAAAAAAAATGTTGTTTTTTTTTTCAATCCTGCCTGGGATTATAAAAAATCAAAAACACAAGAAGGAGCTTGGGGGCTTTGATTGACAGGTAAATGGGCCTGGGGAAGCCTTCCTTTCATAGACAAGGCTTTGGGCATCCCCATCATCGAGTGCTCTACACCTTTGAGAGCAGGCAGAGGTGTTCCACTCTCTCTTAATCACACTGCCTGCATGCCCTGCCCTGCTGACTTCAAAATACTTCCCTGATGTAATCAAATCGGAATTCCTTGACTGATAGCCTGCTTTCAATTTCGTCTGGGTTTGAGTTTCCAGGTACTTTTTCAGTTCAGGATCAAGCCATCAGATTAACTATGTGTCATCCAGACATGCTTTATACCAGGCAGAGGCTCTGGGATAGAGCCCAGCTCTGATCGAGGGGAACTCCTGCCCTGAGAGTGGGTGGCCAGGCCCTTCCCTTTCTTCCCACACTCCCTGGGTTTTTCTGTGACCCAACCTCGCAGAGATGTCATTGCCTCCCTAAGGGTCCAACTCTCCCACTGGACTTTGTCTTACTCACTGTGTGCTCTTCCTTCACAACGGGCTCCACTCTGACACAGCAGATCTTTCTGCTAGTCAGCAAACTACATGAGCTGGAAACCCACTTCCTGAGGCAGTGCATGCCTAGAGGTGGTTTAGGTGGGGGTCAAGGAAATAGGTTTGGACACAGAAAGGGAGGCTTGGAAAAGGCCACAGAGGACAGTGTGTATTTGGAAGACTGAGAACGGGAGAACTGGGGCAAACAGCTCCTTAAAGAATCCATGGGTTCTTTCATTCAGGCATGTCTTCAATAACAAATATTTCCCAGGCAACTAAGTGGCAAACCTTAGACTAGGCAATAGGGGTAATGGCCACCACCTGTCTTGTCAGCTGCTGTGCGATCTATGCTGGCTGGAATGTTGCTGCGATGCTGGAAGCTTTGCACTGGTATTCCAAATACCTTCAGGGCCACTTTGAGAGTTGAGTTTTATGTCAATTTGCTGGGCTAAGATTCTTGGTGATTTGGCTGAGGTCTAGCAATGCCCCATGATGTGACCTAGTACAAATCAACTTTATGATGGAACCCATGAGAGCAGCCAAGCAGTTGTGAGATTAAGGTGCCATGCAAACCCCCTTCCTCAGACCAACGCCCCGATGCAATTGAAAGGCGGTTTCCTTAGACATGTGGCCCAAACCCAATAAAGATAGACTCTGGAAACCTTGCTTGTGTTTTGCTGGGTCTGGATCCTGCACTCTGACTTCTTGGGCTCTGGTTCTTTGCCCTTGAGCCAATGGCCTACTGTGTTAGGCTGGGCTGTCTGGAGAAACAAAACCAATATAATATAAGCTTTATAAGCTATTGTATATCAAGAAGGCAGCCCAGCTCAGTCCGACTTAAAATCGTGGGTCCGATGCTAGCCAGAGCCCTCTTCAGACTCACAGAGTTCCAGGCTAATGCGGCAGAAGGGTGAAGGGGGATACAGGCAGCTCACAGGGCAGTGGTGCAGAGTTGCATGAATGTAAAGTCGATGGAAACATGGCAGGTTGCCAGCAGCTGAGTCCCAGCGAGCAGGAAGGGGAAGGAGCAGAGATAGAGAAAAGGGCTCCCCTGTGTCTCCTTATTTAAAAAGGCCAGACCTTCCAGAAGGCTGTGACCTGATTGGCAGGTTGGGCTCCACCTCTACACAAATACAAGGTAACGTAAAGTCAAACTATCATGCCTGTCATATTGCTTGTCAATTACGGAAGCACGCTAGCCTGCCGAATTTGGGTTTATCAGCCCCTGCAATTGCAAAAGTCAGGAGAAGCCTCTAGCCCAGGGGTCCTCAAACTTTTTAAACAGGGGGCCAGTTCACTGTCCCTCAGACCATTGAAAGGCCAGACTATAGTTATAAACAAAAACCAAAAAAGCTATGAACAAATTCACTGCGGGTCCAGGATGAATCCGCTGCTAAGTAGGACAGTAAAAATTACCCGGTGAGCCAGATAAAATGTCTTTGGCGGCTAGCACATGGCCCGCGGACCTTAGTTTGAGGACCTCTGCTAGCCTAACATCTGACCCACAGAATTGGAATCTGACTGGACTTGGTTTTGGAAGCTTCTTTAACAAGAGTGAGCCATTTCCTTGATAAAAATTTACACATGCACACACACACGCATCCCTGGTTTTGGGTCTCCACTGAGCCCAGTTTAAGACAGACGGCACACAATGTCTGCAACAAGGAACTCAATGAACACAGCAGTGATCCTGAAGGAGGTCCAGAAGTCGTGCGAGAAATAGATTTTGCCAATTCAACAGCAACGATCAACAATCGAGTGAGCCGGTGAATAAAAGAGACAGCATCTCGGTCTCCATGGAGCTTACCTTTGAGTGTGGGCGCCAACAGGAATCCAATGAAGTCATTCACAAAAGTAGGTCAGGGGCTGTTCTGTGGGTGCTTCGTGATGAAACCTGCAGCAAGGCAAAGGGAGCAGGGAGGGAGGAGGGAGGGTGAGGAGCTTTTTTTTTTAGAAAGAGTCTGAAAAGAGAGCTTCCAAACAGATAATATTTAATATACACTTCAAAAGGAGGGACAAAGCAGGCCGTGTGAATGTCTGGGGAAGAGCATGCCAGATAAAGAGAAGAATGGCCCAAAGGCCCTGCGACATGAATGGGGATTGCTTCACACACAAGCAGCAAAGATGCGCGTCCCTGTGGGGGAGCAAAGGGAGTGGGCAAGGAATGGTGCCTACTTCTGGCACGACCTCGCCAGAGGGGGTTTGGGTTACTGCACTTGTTTTTCTAACAGCTGACCACCATTGGGAGCTTGCTAGGTATTAGACTTTGTTTCAAGGACTTCAAATCTATTAATTCATTTATTTCTCATGACATCAGTCGGCATTATTTTATATGTGGATAAGAACAGTGTGCCTTAGCTAGGTAGCGACGGATCCTGGATCATCCTTCAGACTCATATACCCACAGCCCCTACTCTGCCTTTGGACCGAAGCCTGCTATGGGTTGAATTGCGCCTCTCCAAAAATGTTCTGTAGCAGTCTAACACCTGGCAACTCAAACCCACCAATTGCTCCCTGGGAGGAAGATGTGGCAGTTTGCTGGGAAGAGTTGCAGCCTTGACAGCCCTCTGGGGCCATTTTGATGTGCCCTTCAGAGTTTCTGTGAGCCACAATCATCTCAGAGCAATGGGCGATGTTTGTTTGGGTTTTTCCTACTTATAAATATGAACCTGCTTGGAAATAAGGGCTGTCTTTTGCTATGTCAGAAGCCCTAGTGGCACTGGTGGATGATTAACTTCAAGCTCCGTGATTCAAACTCAGCATCTGCTTCTCAGGAGAAAGATACAGCTCTTTGCCCCCACAAGACTGAGTTCTGGAAACCTTACCTTGGGCTTCCATGACTCAGAATCAACTTGATGGCAGTGGGTGGATGAATGAGAATAGTCTTTATGTTTTGTTATGCTAATGAGACCATACCAGTAAGGGTGGGGCCTAAACCTAATTACTCCTGAGTTATAAAAAGAGCATAATAGACATAGACATACGCTGTGGGAAGAGGAAGACAGATGCACCTATAATCTCAGGAACACCAAAAATTGCTGTTACTAGAAGCTACCAGAAGCTGAAAGAGTCACACCATAAACTTGACCTTCTAGTCTCCTAAACTGTGACAACTACATTCCTGTTCTTTAATTGCAACCATCTATGGATTTACTGTCATGGCAGAACTAAGGAACTGAAATGGTCCCTGTGGTAGTTAGATTTTATGTCAACATGATGGTACCAGTGTAGAGGCAGGGGTGGAATCCAACCTGTCAGTCAGGTCACAGCCTGAAGATGCCTCCTTGGGGTTGTGGCCTTTTTATAAGGGACAAACTAGGAACCCCCATCTGTGCCCGTTTGCCTTCTTGTTTGCTGGGACTCTGCCTGCCTCCATTATGCACTGACTTTGGATCCACAAGACTTTGTACCCACCAGTAGGTGATTTTCCCACCGCCTGCATCGTCTTTGTGTATCAGAGACCTGCAGCCATGTCTGAAGACTCCAGCTAGCACTTAAGTTGGACTTGGCTCGGGTATTTTCTTGATATACAATTATTTCTTTTTTTAAAAAAAATCATCTTTTTGGGGGCTCTTGAAGCTCTTATAACAATCCGTACATCAGTTGTATCAATGACATTTGTGCATATGTTGCCACCAAATGTTTTCAAAGCATTTGCTTTCTATTTGAGCACTTGGTATCAGCTCCTCTTTTTGCCCCCTCCCTCTCCCACCCTCCCACCCTCATGAACCCTTGAAAAATTATAAATTGTTATTTTCATATCTTATACCATCTGCTGTCTCCCCTCACTATAATTACTTCTTGATATAAAGTTCTTTCGTGTGTGTGTGTGTGTGTGTGTGACTGGATGTTTCTCTAGGCAACCCCGTTTAACACGGTGTCCACACCTTGTTGGGGGAGCATCAATAACCCATAACCCCCCTCACTTATTCTTTCCTTAGATGTCCCCCCATCCCTAGCATCTTTAGGAGCAGTCAGTATTCATTTATCCAGTATTCATTTATCCAGGAGCAGTCAGTATTGCATTTACTTCCCAATAAGTAAGCATACTTGCACAGCTTGGACTTGCTATCAGGAGAGAGCAGTCCCTGGAAAAGGATGTCGTGCTTGGTAACGGGAAGCAGCAGCAACAGGAGGGCAGCCCTCGAGGAGATGGACGGACGCAGTGGCAGCAACAATGGGCTCGAGTAGAGGACCTCATGTCAGGTTGGTGCCGGACCAGACGGTCTTTCAGGCTGTGGTGCAGAGGGTGGCTATGGGGCGAAACCAACGCAACGGCACCTACCACCAGCAGCAGTGTATAAGCAGGAGTCTTGGTTAGGGGCTGTCTGTGGCACAAATGATTAAGCAACTGGCTGCTAACCAAACGGTGCATAGTTTGAACCCACCAGAATCTTCAGAGGAGAAAAGATCTGGCACTTTGGTCCCAGGAAAATTAACGGTCTAGGAAACCCCATAGGGAAGTTTTACTCTGTCGTATAGAACAAAAGAACCTCACGACTCTCACCGTGAGTTAGAACTGACACAACAAGCACACAAGAAGTCAGGCTCAAAACTCACTGCCGCTGAGTCGATTCTGACTCACAGGGTAGAACTGCCCCTGGGGGGTTCTGAGACTGAAACTCTTTAAGGGAGTGTAACCCCTTCCCCTCAGAGTGGTCAACCCACTGCACTGTACCAGGGCTCCCACATCAAGAACAGCGATGTCGAAGCAACAGCATTGCTTGCACAGGAGAAAGCAGCGCACGCGGCGGCCGTCTAGCGGGGAAGGCAAGCAAGCATAGAAGCAATTAGCGGGGGAGCAGAGCCATGACGGAAGGAAGCACAAGGTGTTGTGAGAACACAGGAGGAGCGCTGTGTCTCTTCTGGGCACCGCATGCCTGGGTTTGTCAGGGGTCACAGAAAACTTCCTGGAGAAGGGGCATGAGTCACGAGAAATTCTTTCTTCCACTTCCTGTCTTACTGGGGAAACCTTGTAGATGTCTGTGTTCATTCTTAGGGCTACCGTAATAAGTGCCACAAGATGGGCTGCTTATCTCCTCATTCTGGAGGCGAGGAATTGAAAATCACAGTACCAGCCACATCGATTCCCTTTGGGTTTCTGACAAGAAGCTGCTGTGTGGTGCCTTTTGCAGCTATCCAGCATTGCTGTAACAGTGACACCACATGTGGATGGTGGGAACACAGAGAAGCTTATTCTGCCAACGATATCCATGGCCCAGTCCAGTTGACACGTATTTGTCAATGGGAGGCCATCCCTTTCAATCCACGACAACCCCGCTAGCTCTGTGTGATGGAGATTGGTGGTTTGTGGAAGTCTTGGATTTGTAAATCATTCCAGGCTCCGCCTCTGTCTTCATAGGACACTCAGCGCATGTCCCTTTATCACCTCTCTTTTGACAAAGACCACTGAATGTGCAACATGGTGCTCCTCGCCATCCAGTAGGTTCCAATCCCTGGAAGTTTTCTCTGCTGGTTCCCAGGCCTGGCTCATCTTAATGAGCTTCAGGACACGGACAGGATGAGGATCTATCCTACAGTAACCAAGAACATCATCCAAGATTCTATTTACAAACCAGGTCCCCCTCACAAGTACCTGGGTTAGGATGGCAAGCTGTGTGTGTGTGTGTGTGTGTGTGTGTGTGTGTGTGTGTGTGTGATGCTATGGAGTCGATCTTCACCCACGGCAACTTCGTGGGTACGCAAGGAAGGAGTGCTTCACAGCGTTTCACACTGTGGACCCTGCATGTCTTTCAAGATGCCTCTGGCTGGGGTCCCAGGGCCAGCCTTTCACTTAGTGGTCATGAGCTTAATCATTTGTGCACCCACCCATCCCTCCCACATATATTTTAGGGCAGGCACAGCTCAATTCACAAGAGCAGGGCCAAGTTCTCCAGTGCCCTGTCCCTCCCACCCACTTGCTAATCAGTACGCAGCACTTTTCAAACATACACCTACTTTTAACTCTACCGCTCTTCACTATGCTATAAGAAGCTCTGGTTGAATAGTGGGTTATGCCTTGGACATAAGGTCACACAAGGTCAGCAGTTCAAAACAATCAGCCCTTTTCAATAAAGGGCTCCCACTCCTGCAAAGAATTGCAGACTCAGAAACTCACAGGTCCAGTTCTACTGGGATGCATAGAGTGGTCAACCCTGCCCACAGCAGGGAGCTTCGTGCTACAGAAGCTGCTAGGGAGGGAGCCTTCTCCTCAAAGACTGCCCACACTGCAGAGTGGCAGAAGCTTTAAGGGAGGTCTTTCTGCTTTAAGCCAGAGGTCAGGAGAGAATTTTGGATGTAGAGCACCTTTTGCCATCCTCCCCCCCTCCCCCCCCCCCCATGAAATCCCAGTGTGGCA
The DNA here is from genome assembly GCA_004026705.1 of Nesogale talazaci. Taxonomy (NCBI): domain Eukaryota; kingdom Metazoa; phylum Chordata; class Mammalia; order Afrosoricida; family Tenrecidae; genus Nesogale; species Nesogale talazaci. Next base: position 47,118 of record PVJH01008954.1, read on the forward strand.
GGGTGGTGAGAGGGTTGAGAAAGGCCTTGCCTACACATCAGGCTGGGCCTGGAAGGGAGGAAAGGGGGCAGGAAGGAACCACGAGAGCTTGGAAGCACAAGAAAGGGAAAAGAGCACCAGCAGGGATCCAGAGAACCCCCTGCAGCCTGGCTGGCCCCTCTGCCTTGCTGCCAGGAATCCAACCCGCTGCTCCAGGAGCCCACAGACCTCGCCCTGACTTTCTTCCTTGGAGGGGAGGGGAAAAGGTGAGGAAGTGGGTAGCTCGGAGAAGACTGTATGGTTTCAAAGGAAGAAGGAATTGTTTTTGATGTCTGCTCAGAGATAGAGCCAGGTCCCAGAGGGCTGGGTTTGCGGTTCCAGTAAAAGGAATGATGTTGACATGGAATTCTTGGACTGGCCTCATTTCATTAAAAACAAGCAGGCAAACCAAATGGGGAACCAAGTTCAGCAGAGAAGTATGTGCTGACTGCTACCACCCCCTACTGCCACTCCCACCCCCAACGCCCAGCCCCGCCGCCTTCCGACACGAGGGGTTCAGCACACCACCACCACCACCAAGGAGATTCTCTCACAAAAACTGTAGCCTCAGGGAATTTTGCTGGCAGGTCCCTGAGTTCAAGGGAGATGGCAGTTTGCTCTGGAGGGACCATTTCTCCGCAGGGTGGGAGTGAACCCACGGCCCTGTCACCTCTCAAACTTGCTGTTCTTTAGTGGATAAAGAGCGCCATGCAGAGAGATGATTGGAGCCAGAGCAGCTGTCCTACAAAGGTGTCCCAGAATCAGATGTCTTGAAGGAAATCCCAGATTTCTAGTTCCTCCTGCTGAGTCCTAGGTAGCCGGGGGCCTTCGGTGTCTGCCGCTTTCCCCACCTGGCTTCCCTCACCTGGCTCCTCTGGTAAAGAAGCAGGCCAGGTTTCTCTGCAGCAGTCACTACAGTGGAAGACCCAAGCCATGCCTGCTTTACCACTGAACCACCCTGCGGCCGTGGGCAGCTTGCTTAACTTCCCGTTTCCTTCAGGGAATAAATGGAGCTCCAATACCTATATGAAGTGAGGATTGATTAAGAACATGCACATAAAATACTAGGGCACAGTGTTCATACATACATAAAATAACAATTTATAAAACACACACCTGCTGTCATGCCTCTCTCTCCTCCATAGGGGCATTGAGGTTGTAACCGTAGGAAAGCAGACTATCTTATCCTTTTCCCAGGGAACGGCTGGGGGACACGAACTGGTGCCCTTGCAGTTAGCAGTCCAATGGTCTATCAGACAGTGCCGCCAATAAATATTGTTGTTGGTATTAGGTGTCATCAAGTGGGCTCTGAGCCCTGGTGACCCCAGGTAGAGCAGAAGGAAACACTACAGTCATGCGCCATTTTCTTTGCATGAGCCCATTGTTACAGCCACGGTGTCAATCCACAGTGCCTTCCTCTGTTTGCCCTTCCCTTTCCTTTAATAAGCATGATGTCTCCTCCAGGGACTGGTCTCCCCACACAATGTGTCCAAAGTACGTAAGACAGAGAATCACCATCCTTGCCTCTAAGGGGCACTCTGGGTGTGCTTCTTCTAAGACAGATTTGCTTGTTCTGCTGACTGTCCATGGTACTTTCAATATTCTAGTCAACACCAGAATTCAAAAGCAGCGATTCTTCCTTGGCCTTCCTCATTCAATATCCAACTTTTGTATGCATACGAAGCGACTGAACATAGCACAGGTTGGGTCAGGCGCACCTTAGTCCTCAAAGTAACCTCCCTGCTTTGCAGTACTCTAAAGAGGCTGTGTGCCCCACATTCAACTCATCTTTCTGTCTCTTGACTGTTGTTTCCATGAGAATTGATTGTGACTCTAAGCCAGAAAAAACCTCAACAATTTATGTCTTTTCTCTTTATCATGATGTGACCTATTGGTTCAGTTGTGAGGAGTTGAGTCTTCTTTACATTGACTCGTAATCCATGCTGAAGTCTGAAGTCCTTGATCTTCATCAACAAGGGCGTCAAGTCCTCCTCCCTTTCAGCAAGCCACATTGTGTCATCTGCCTCTTGCAGATTGGGAATGAGCCTTCCCCCCAATCTTGAGGCTGCATTCTTCTCCATCTAATCCACCTTCTGAATGACGTGCTCAGCACACGGCTTGAACGAGTATGGTGAGAGAAGACAACGCTGGTGCACACCTTTCCTGATTTTAGACTATACCCTATTCCCTTGTTCAGTTTGTACAGCTGCCTCTGGATCCATATACAAGTCCAGATGAGCACAAGAAAGTGTTCCGGAGTTCCATTCTTCTCAAGGCTGTCCATAGTTTGCCATGACCCATACACCACTGCTAACTAGAATCAATTCAATGGCAGTGGGTTGTTTTTTTTTCTTTTCTTATTAAAATTAGCACATATTCTTAGTAAAGAACCATTCTCTTGTAGTAGATTGTCAGAACTTACAAGTGTTAGAAGAAAGAAGTGGTGAAAGATATTTAATAAAAAAGAAACAACTGTGTCATGGAGTTTGCAAAGGATTTTAATTGGGCTATAAAGTTCATGGATAAGTCAAGTTTTAAAATATTGGGATTTTTCCATGAGCTTTTTGGAAATCCCTCATATTTACAGAAACAGATTGCCAGACCTTTCCTCCCCAGCACTGCTCTGTGGGTTCAATCCACCAACCTTTGGGTCAGTAGTTAACAGCAAAGGATTGGAGTCCCCCAGTGAGGGAGTGCAATGGGTTATTGCAAGGATGCAAAGTATCTCACAGAATAGAGAGCAGGCAGGCTAGTTGGTTTTCATGGGAGCTAGAGTCTCAACTGTGCTGCCATCAACGGGGTCCAACTCATAGCGAGCCTGTAGGATTGAGCAGAACGTCCCCTGTGCTTTTCTCAGGCTACAGATCTTTACAGGAGCAGAGTGCCTCATTGGTCTCCCTTAGAGCAGTAGATGGCTTTGAACTACTGATCTTGTGGCTAGCAGCCCAATGCGTAGGACACTGTCACAGGACCTGGACATTTCCACCGTAGACTCCTATTCTGTATTGTAGCAAGTCTCCCAGACCAGTACTGTACCATAGAACTTTCTGTGGTGATAAGCACTGTTCCATATCCTCACAGTGCAACTGTGAGTCTTAGTTTTTAATTTCTAAA
>PVJH01008954.1:50349-82075 GCA_004026705.1 Nesogale talazaci
CAGTTGGCACAGTTCACCACTGGACTCTTGGATCATGGAATCGCAGCAAGGGCCCGGGGTGGAGTCGCCAGGGCCTGTCCCCACACTACTCTGAAATGCACACTTTTCTCCCTCAGGAGGGCAGTAGTGCCGTGGGACACGTGCCTGCCTCCGCCTGGCCCAGAATGGGTCCCCAAGGACAGGAAGTGTGACCGAGCCTTCCCCCCCGCCCCCTGCTGCGGTGATTCATGGCTGTTTGCGAGGGTTTGCGAGGCTGTGCTGGCCAGTGGATCTGGGAGGAAGCAGATAAAGCATGAGCCGAGTGCCAACTGATCCCTACCTCGGTGCGTGGTGACAACCGACCCAAGACGAAAAAACATCAGGTTTGGACAAGAAAGGTTTTGTTTTTCTCCCCAGGTGTCCAGAGACTGTGTCATTGTGAGCTATGGGCTGATGATTAATCCTGACAAGTCTTCTCGGTCAGGCAACTGACCAGTTAGTGGGAAACAGCTGGTATGTCTCGCTTTTGTTTGGCAGGTCTTTTCATTGGTGTGTCTGAGTCTTTGGATAAACCCCTCGGTGGGCTGTGTCACTCACTTACTGGTCAAGCATCGAACGTTTACTAAAGGTCTCAGACTGTGCTTGGCTCTCTCTAGGGGAGGATAGAAAGGCACGCTCCTCGTTGAATGTACATCCTCACGTGTGGAGAAGTGGAGGCTGGAGCACAGAAGTATAGGACGTTTCTCAACTTGGGTCTACTCTGCCCTCCCCCCTCTCCCATGTCTCCCCCTCACGCAGCAGCTGGACTGGGTGCTTTGTTAAAGACGCACAGGGATGAGCTAAACCCATTGCTGACCCTTTGTGTGAGGGGAGAATTGTGCTCTGTAGCGTTTTATTGGATGATTTTTTTTTCAGAAACAGATCACCAGGCCTTTCTTCTGAGGCACCTCTGACTTTTATTTAACACCTGAAAGTGTGTTAACTATTTGCACCATCCAGAAACTCCTGATTAAAACAAAACAAAACAAAACCGAAGCCAGCAATACCCCCACCTCAATGGTTCCTCATTATCAGGAACAGACAACAGAAAAGTGCATGAAGGGAGACCGTGGTCGGTATAAGACATGGGAAAAGAAAATAATTTATAAATTATCAAGGGGACATGGGGTGGGGAGAGAGGGAAAAATGGGGAGCTGATACCAAGGGCTCAGGTAGAAAGAAAATGTTTTGAAAAAGATGATGACAACATATACCCAGATGCGTTTGACACAATAGATGTATGGATGGATTGTGATAAAAGCTAAAGAGTCCCCAATAAAATGAAATTTAAAATAAAACAATTCAAACTCTAATTCTGATCCCCTTCTGTTGTACCTGGTCCCCCGCCTCCTGCTCTGTGTCCTCTGCATCTGCCCCCCAGGCACTCTGTGTCTGCCCATACTGCCCCCTGAGCTTCTGTCTCAGCCTCGCCTTAGGCCAGTGGTCCTCACCCTTCCTTATGCTGCCACCCTTTCATACAGTTCTTCATGGGGTAGGGACTCCCCAACCACTACATGATTTTTGCTGCTACTTGATAGCTGTAAATTTGCTACTTATGAACCAGGTGACCCCTGTGAAAAGGTTGTTCCACCCCGAAAGGAGTCGTGACCCACAGGTCGAGAATCACTACCGTCCTGCCTTGTACTGGCCATTCCTCCTCCTAGAATGTTCTGCCCTACATTTTCTACGTGACTGACTGACCTTGTAATGCACCACCTATCGTCTGAGAGCCGTTTCGCACTCGCACATCTTAGAGCATGTCCCTAGTCACCTTCAACCACTCCCCATCCTCCCCGAGTAGAGGAGCCTCTTTACTAAAAGCTCCTTCCATGCAGCTTTGTCGGGTTCATTGGATATTTCATCTCTCAGAGCTGTTCTTGGCGTAGCAAGGACCTCGGTTACTGTTTGTCAAATGACTCCGTGAGGATGTCTTCGAAGCACCTGGTGCAAAGCAGCAGTCAGCAATGCAGTCAGTAATCTAGGGACAGATGGTGTCTTTAAGTGTGTGGCATAGATTTTTTTAAAAAATAGTTCGTGCAATATTTATTGACTCATCTATTTCAGGGGGAAAGTCTTTTCAAATAAATCACCTAAAGCCAGTAAACAAGTATTTCCCATGAAAAATAATGAAGTACTGTATACTTTCATGACTCATATCTGTATGTGACAGCTCACACTCCAAAACTTTTTTAAAAAGCAATTTCATTGTTGTATAATTCATGTGTCATACTATTCAATGGCTTAAATGCATTTAAGAGGGTTGTGCCTTCATCACCACAGTCATTTTCTGAACATGTTCTTCATTCTTCTACCCATGATTACTAGCTCCTTGCTGTCCCCTAACTCCTCCTGTCATATTCTTAAGAAACTATTAATCTAGTTGTTGTGTCTATAGATTTGCCTATCCTGAATAAAGAAAATCGTACAGCTCCCTCTCAACAACAGAATAAAATAGAAAAACTACAATCCAAAAGATAGTTCAAACTCAAGTTAAAAATGGGTCAAAGGGAAAAAAAGGATGCTAATTTGTAACTTACCTGTAGTTGCAGTAATCCACTTTCCAATTCACTGTTTGGAGGTAAGACTATTCAAATCCTTGTTAAGTAAGCCAAGAAAATTAATTGGAGGCTTAACCCAGCTGGGGGCACTGTCAATGGACTTGAAACTTTCATTGTCATCCATCACAGTGGATGCTCAGATATTAAGCTCAAATGCAGTTCCCTCATCCAGTGTAGGATTTTATTATTTATAATCCTTGGGATCACACAGACAGGTATGTTTCTTACTGTGGACTTGGCTCACACCTCACTTGGATGCTCTTTTAAGTCAAGCCTTTAAGACCCCAGATTCTATTCTTTCTGATTGCTGAGCAACATCTGTTTTTTTTTTTAAACTACATTTTGCCATAGCACCTATACCTTCATTGATCACTTCAGAAAGGCAAGTATCAAGTAGGACAAGTATCAAAAGAACGAATTATTCTTCGATTAGGGCTATGATTGTGTGTGAACTCAAATTCTATTTATATATCTAAAGTCAAACGCTTTAAAAAGTCATGGAGAAATCAAAGTTGCAAATAGACCGTATGCAAAGATTAGAGAAACTGAATATGGCAAACCCATATCCATCAAGTTGATTCCAACCCATAGTGCCCTAGAGCATAGGAGAGCACTCCCCTGTGATCTTCCAGGACTGTCACTCTTTAGAGGGCTAGAAAGCCTTGCCTTTCTGTAGCATAGATTTTTCTGGGTCTTTTTTACAATTATGAACTGATTTCACTGTGGCCCTGAGGTGTGCCTAATTCATTTTGGAGAACACTTGGAAAAGGCTAGTTGGGTGTGAATCCAAAATTGGCTCCGGGTTCTTTCTTGAATATCCAGCTGTTTCCTGAGCTTTTGGGAGCCCAGGTGGTGTAGTGGCTGTGCGTTGGGCTGCTGCTTAACTTCAGGGTCAGCAGTTTCAGACCACCAACTGTTCTGTGGGAAAAAGATGAGGTTTTCAATTTCCATAGAGAGTTATAGTCTCAGAGACTCACAGAGGCAGTTCTATATTACCCTATAGGATCAACACACTGTCCAACTTGATGGCAGTGAGAGGTTTTTGGGGTTTTTTTCCCCCTGAACTTTCACACTTGGATATCCTGCAGCGTCCTCTGAGCATGACTGAAACAAAGTCCAGCCTCTTCACGTTCCTTCCCAGTCCCTTCCTCCTCCATATTTCTCTGCCTTTATAAATAGTGTTGTCATCTTTCCAGGAGAATAACCCAAAGCTAAGTTCACTTTCATCGATTTGATACCAACTCATAGCCATCCGATACTACAAACGGCATTGAGTAGAATACAAGTCAGATCTTCCTTCCTTCTGTGAGTTCTTATTGTTCCTGGATGGAAGTCAAACATGCCCCAAGGTGGTTTAATGTCGGTTGCCATTCAGTCAACTCCAACTCATGAAAACTCCATGTCCAAGAGAATGAAAGTTCTCAGTTAGTGTCATCATCTTCACGATGGCCAGTGTGTTGATGTCAGGGCTTTGAGCCTGTTCATTCTCACTTGGCCCCCTGCTGAGAATTTTTCTTGCCACTCCAGATAACTAAATGGAAATTTCTCCCGGAGCTCTTGTTAAGAGGCACATTCCAATCAGGACATCAAGGGTGGAAATGTGAATTCCCAGCAGAGAGCTGAATCACAGGTGCAAGGCTGTGGTTGGAATCCGTTGTTGAGTCCCTTATCACCTCCCTCACTGGCACCTTGTCAATTCCCAACTTCAGACTAGAGTAGGAGCAGCTCTGTCGGGTCCCGAGACTGTAGCCTTTACAGGAGTAAAAGTCTCATCTGTCCTTTACAGAGCAACTGGCGGTCTTGAACTGTCAACCTTGCAGTTAGCAGCCCCACGTGTAGCCCACTCTGCCAGCTGGGCTCCTCCTTCGTAACCTAGGGGTTCATGTTCTAGGACTGCATTTGTGTCATGATCCATAGCGGTTTCTTAAGAAGTAGGTCACCCTGGCTTTTCCCTCCCTGATTGTGATGATGGCACAGGACCAGGCTGTGCTTCGAGTCATTGTACAGAGAATCACCGTGAGTGGGCACGTGATGCACCAGACAGCACCACAGTCCAGAAACGCCCCTGAAAACTGTTCATCATGGTGCACTCTGCCAGTGTCTGAAGAACCAATGCCAGGCCTGCCAGCATCAGAACAGCACACAAGCCACCCACGGTAGGACAAACTGACACTCGTCTCACCTCTTGTAAGTACCCTTTGCTATTCTGTCCTGAATATCTTTCTGTCCTCCAGACTCAATGTCTCTCAGACCTTAGCCCCAGGACCGAGGGAGTCCTCATTGCCCAGACACTCTTGACCGGGTCTTTCCCAGGTTGCCTAACAGATTCTTCAGTCTTGTATTTGCAGAGGTAGATCTCCCTCTGTGAAATGAAACTAGCCGCACTCCCTGTTGTAATGTCTGTATAGGCCTGAATGGATCTCCCTCATAAGGTCTCCAAGGCAGGAAATCTGTCCCTTCTCCTGTGGAGTGGGCTGCTGGAACTGACGAGTTAGAAGTGAAGCTCTTAAGCCAGATGGCCAGCCGGACTCCATCTCCCCCTGTCTACCACCGAGCGAGCTGACATAGTGGCCCCATAACGACAGGGCAGAACTGCCCCTGTGAGTTTCCAAGACTGTAACTCTTTACAGGACCACAAAGTCCCATCTTTCTCCAAAGGGGCGGCTATTGGTTTCAGACTTACCTTACAGGTAGCAGCCCAATGCATAACCTCTAGGTTACCAGGGATGCTCTTCTCTTCCTGGCCTACTATTGCTAAAACTATAGTAATCAATGACAGTATTATAGTAGTCAAGAGAGTATTAGTTATAATGTAAGACAAGTACCTGAGGTCTGACGAGATTGAAGTGTGTTTATTTTTATTTTTATTTTTCCTCATGCAATAGGATTCTGGGAGTTGAGTAATAGAGAAAGTTCCTTTTCCTCCTCTCTAGTTTTTCATCATCTTCAGGGAGTCACCTGACACAAACTAATCTGTCACGGCAGCAGGGACAAGCAGAACAACCTGTGTGGGACAACGTGCAAATACTTACTGAGTACTGAGCTAAGGTCTTTACAGGTCTTCTCTCACTGGGCCCCTTCCACCATCCTAGGGGTAGAGGCTATATTATCCACCCTCCCTCTTTAAACAAATGATGCTTTATCAACAAGCCAACCTTGCAATTCTGAGAAGCATGTGGTGGCACCCTATGCACCATGTGATGGCGGACGCTTCTCAGAAAGGTCCTCAGATGACCTGCATGTGACTTTCATGTTAACACACAGGGCAAAGCATCCCAGAGTTCTGCACAGCCATGATCGTAAACTTGGTTATGTGTTTAGCGATGTTCTAGGTGCATGTATTCAAGAGTCAATCAGTTCTAAGGGCCTTGATACAGAAGATCATGATGCCTCTTGGTAGCCCCCTCCACCCACAACCTATCCATGGGAAGACGCCAAGATCCAGACACAGTCATTTGCAAATCGTTAGCAGAGCCTTTTTGCTACCCACATCCACGTTAGCGAGATAAAGTGTTTCTACCACGGCTTCCTATTTCTCACCTTCTTTGCTATTTCTGGTCATTGCTCTCAAGTCGACTTAGATTGGTGGCAACCTCAGGTGCAAACGGTCTTCGTGACTGGGTGTGCTGGTGTCACCCATTGTCGTGGAGAGCCTTGCAACTGAGGGAAGGAGCCCTGATGGCACAGAGGTCACACACTGGGCTGCAATCCACAAGCTCAGTGGTTCAAATCCACCAGCCCCTCTGTGAGAGAAAGACAGGGTTTTCTACTCCTGTCAAGGGTTACTGTCTTGGAAACTCACACAGGCCTGATTCTAAGGCAGGGAGCAAGTCCCACTCAGGAATGCCCCTGCCAGCACGCTATCTGTGGGGGTCCAGAGGGTACTTGGTGGCCAATTTTCAGACGTACATCTGCCGGTTTTTCCCCCAGTCTGTCTGAGAGCAAAAACTGCTGAAACCTGTCCCCCGAGGGGATCTTGCTGGCATTTGAATTAAAGGTGAACTATCTCCTATCCTCACAGAGACCTACACAGTGTCAGATTACCCGATAAGCAAGGTAAGCAGAGCTCCCTTGTGCTTGTTGACTAATCAGCAGAGAACCACCTCACATCTTTTACCACATCAAAGATTGTGCTCTGGGTCTGGCCAGCATCTATGTCTCCCCGCCACAGCGCCTTCCTCTGGAATCAAAGCTTCGTTTCAAATGTGCAGTCAGTCCCCCATGGGAAGGGACTACTCAGTAAGCAAAGTAAGCGAGGGCTTAGTTGTGGTTTCTTACTGGAGCGGATGGTTTCACATGCGCTTTTGATGTGGTTAAAAACCCACGTGAAACTTCACTGCAGAGTAGTAGGTAAACACAAGTAAGCTCATGGGGAAAAAAAGTGCTCTTTACCCCCCTAAAGATTAGCAAGTAAGCACAAGTAATCCCGTGCTTACCTTGCTTACTGGGTCTCTGCCTCTGGACACACAAGTCATACCAGGATGATACACTGAGGGTGAGGGGAGACATTGGTGGGGGGCAAGTCTTAGTTTTAGGTATTATTTATTGACTACCTCAAGGAGCCCTGGTTATGTATTGGGCTGCATTCCTTAAGGTCAGCTGTTCAAAACCACCAGTGGTACTGAGGGAGAAAGATGGGGCTTTCTACTCCCATAAAGAGTTATCATTTTTTGGAAACCCACAGGGGTATTTCTGCTCCGTATTTTGAGTTAGCATCCATTCAATGACACTGGTTGGTTCTATTGACTGCACTGCGGAAGATGATATTGAACTTTCTCACCACCCGATCAATATAAAACACACACACACACACACACACACACACACACAAACACAAACACCATTTCCCCTGTCCTCCTATCACCCCAAGAGAGATGCAGCTTAATTTCAGTCAGATCATTATTTCCACAGGGGAGCCTCCCAACACACACATGTTCCCTTTTCCTGCCTCATTTGTTTCCTTGAAATCATTTTCAACCTTTAGTTTCCTACATACTTATGTCACAATCAACCTCTAGCCAGTCCCTGGTTCTCAGAATCCTTTCTAAATGTGGTCTATAGCTAACTTTGGTATTTTTTTCTATTCCATCCTTTTGAAGCTCCTTCTCTCGGTGGCGGGATCGTTGGACTGGCTCCAATCTGGACAGGTGGACACTGCCTGGCACACAGCTGCTACCCAGGGACCCTGGGACTGCCCGGGATCCCCCTCTCTGGCTAGGACGCCATATTTAGATGCCCCTGCTGCCCTCTTCCCTGGAGTTACCCCTTCCCTCCCGCGCCTGGGAAGGAAGCAACACGGCAGGTTTGCCCCCGTGTGCAGGAAGTCTCAGCCTCAGGCCAGAGAGGAAGCTACTGAAACTCTGGGAAACAAGCAAGTTGCCACTTGTCGGACTGGTCCAGAAGGACCCTCCCCCATTGGAGCCTCTCTACACTCTCCTCGGTCAGCGCCTCCTCGGCATCAAAGGAGGCCCTCCCTTGAATAAACCAGGTGCTGGCTTGTGGACTCCGATACTCAGCGGCAGGAGTCTAGAGCTGTGCCCCACAGATTTCTAGAGTCGTTTCTCAGGAGCAGACTGCCAGACCTTTCTTCCTGGGGGCACTCAAACTGCCAACCCTCTAGTTAGCAGGAGCTCATTCATTATTTTGCACCACCACGGGAGTGAAGAGAATCTCCCCACCCACCCCAAAAGATAATGCTGAAGTCCTCATCTGGGGTGCCTGGGAATGTGACCTTGCCGCTGTGAAGAATCAAATGAATACGAAGTCTACTTGCCACAAAGCTCATCTCAACTCACACCGACCCTATCAGATGGGGGTGCATGGCCCTGAGGGTTTCCAAGACTGTCTTTTTATGGGTCTAGAAAGCTTCATCTTTTCATCTAGAGTGGGTTCTAATCCAATCCAAATGGTGTTTTTATAAAAGAGAGACGCAGGGGAAAAACACAGCCCTGTGACCAGAGTCACATTACAGCTGCCATCTGAGGAATGCCTGGGGCAACAAGAGTCCAGAAGAGACTGGGAAAGAATTTTCTTCCAAGCCTTGGAGAGGATCTGGCCCTGCTGGCATCCTGGTTTGCACACCTCGCCTCTTGAACCATGAAACACTAAATCTCTGTTCTCCCAAGCCACCTGTTTTTGTGAAGACATCTTCCTGAGGAAAAGGGCCAGGGCGAAGGTGCTCCCTTTGGCATCTCTAGGGGCAAATCCATGTCAGGTCTGAGGCTGGCGGCTGCCTTCTGTTGCATTGGGGCAGTACGTGTACAGGCTCAGCTTCCCAGCCCCACGTGACCCGCCTACTCGCATCCTCACGGGTCTCCAAAATGTCCTGCAAGTCACCCAGCTGCTCCTGCCTGGTGTCCTCTCAGTCGCAGAGGCCTGGCCGTACCTGAGGGCAGGCGCTCCAGAAACATTCCTCGGACGTCCTCCTGTCGCCTCATGTTGGAATCATGCCACCAGCGTCCCAAGTTTATTTTTTGTGAGGTACAAATTGGAATCATGGCAAAAATATTCCATCCACCCCCCCAGATTAGAAGCACAACTTACTCAAGTGAAAGCAATGCTAGCTATACTTAGGACTTTTTTTTTCTTCTTCCTGTTTTTAGGACACATCATGGAAACTCGACAGAACAAAGACTTTGTTATTATTAGGTTACAGTTGTGTGCTGGCTGCCCTGTAAGTCTGAGCATCTTGACTTGGGAGGGGGCAGGGAAAAAAGAGAAATCCACAACAACACCAGAAAAAAATCCCTGGGATGAATAAAAGCAACCTGAAACAGAGCCTTTCCCCTGTAAGGCTGTCTGATGTGAACACGTCGCGTAGCAAACACGGCCGTGCCCTCCAACACAGCCCCACTAAACATGGGGCCGCGCCTTTGCCCGCGGCTGGAAAACAGGACCAGCTGCCCTGCTTCGCCTGGGCCCAGGGAGTCACCCTGCTCAGGTCCTGCCACAAGCTGCGGAGTGAACCCTGCGCTGCTTCTAAATGCCAGGCTCCAAGATCAAGGTCCAGGCAGCACCCACCCAGTCTGAGGAGGAGGTGTGCCAGATGTGTGGAAAGCGTGGACGATAATGACGGAGACAGGGGACGTGCTTGTCAGCCAGGAGCGAGCACCCCCCTGAGACTGCTGCCGGGGGATGCAAGAAGCCCTCCTGGGAATCAGGATTCTTCAGCACTGTGCTGCTGCTGGAGCGCAGACGGGACAGGAGAGCGCGTGGGAGGGAGAGAGTGGCGAGGAGTGTGCAGGAGAGTGAGGACCAGAAACCACAAAGTGTCCAAACCCACGCTGCCCAAGTGATCACAGCATGCAGGGATCTTCCAGAGCACGCTAGAATGGCTCTACCAGGTTGCCAAGGCTGCCGATCTTTCCAGAATCAGACGGCCTCCCCTTGCTCCAAGAGACTGGGAAAATTTCGGGTTAGTGGCCACGCCGCCCTCGGGATCCTGAGTGTAGAAACAGATGAGAAGCCTAAGCTGAGAGCAGTGGGAGCCAGGTAGCCGATGAGAACGTGGTAGGACCAATCATCATTGAAGGCCATCGTAAGGTTGAGACGCCCTGGGGAGACAGACCACGGACAGCAGAAAGCACCATTGGAAAATTCCGAGCTGGTGCCCCAATGTGGTGTCCAACAGGAAGGGGCATAACCAGAGAAGGGGCAGTGGGGGAGAGAGGGAAAAAACATCTGTGTGAGGTGCTGGAAGATCCAAGAAGCCACAGTGTAGCAAGGGATAAAGGGCCTGAACTGTAACGGCCACAGCAGGTGTGAGAGAAGGCCCGGAGTCCTTTGTGAGAGTGAGCCCAGGAAGGTAGGAAAGGCTCCCCAGTATGCTGTCTCTGGGTTGGGTGACAGGCAGGCAATAGACAGAAACTTCAAAGGAAGAAGCAGGAGAAAACAGAAAGGTTTGGATGTGGCAATGGGAAGCCAGGCCACACCTGGCCACTCCACTTCCCTGGCTATAACCCCTCCTACTCAGGTGGCATGGGCAGAGCGTGAATGAGGGAGGCAAAAAAAAGCCAGCTAGCTTTAGCAGTTGTATTAGATGCAAAGGTCTTAAAGGAAAGACAGACCTTAATCAGTAGGGCCAACACTCTGGGAAGGGATTAAGGATGTCACAGGGGATGCTACTGGCCATACAAGACCAGGCCAGGAATTGGGTCAAACTGATAGATGTGCCACGTCCCTGAAAACCTACTCCCATGGAGTCAATTTCTCTATTGAGTTTCCAGAGCCTTAAATCATTACAGGAGTCAATTGCCCCGTCTTTCTCCCAAAGAATGACAAATGGCCTCGAACTGCTGGCCTTATGTTCAGCACTCTAATGCTTATCCAACAGCATCACCGGGGCTCCTTCTGCTGAGTCCCCTGAGTAGTGCAGTTGGCTAATGAGTTCAGCTATGAGCCAAAAGGTTGAAGGTTCAAGTCCACCCAGGAGTGCCCTGGAAGACAGGTCTGGTCATCTGCTTCTGGAAACCCTGTGGGGCACAGCATTTCAACACAGGCTGCCACCAGGGTGTGACATCACTTGAATCATCCATAGTTAAGAGCTATGCAGAGCGCTTAGCATTGGGATGGTGGCCAGATACCCTGGGAGGAGGCCCTCGAAGCTCTGCATGGGACAGCCCCCAGATCACCCTGGCTTCTCTCTCAGTGAGCCAGAGCACTGAACTGAATTCGAGACTACATCTTCTTTTCTTCCGCTCTCTCAAGGTTTGGGGCAGTAAAAACAAACCAACAACACACTCCCTGCTGACTCACAGAAGCTCTATGGAACAGGGTGGAACTAACCCCTGTGAGTTTCCAAGTAACTCTTTACAGGAGTAGGAAGCCTCTCTTTCTCCTACAGAGTGGCTGGTGGTTTCAAACTGCTGCCCTTAGAATTAGCAGTCCATTGTGTCACCACGATGCCACGAGGGCTCCTTTGAACAGTCAGGCTTAGTGATTAAGCACAAAAACTCTCGTTCTGGACAATCTGAGTTAAATGCCACTTATTAGATCTGCAAGTTCTTGAGCTGCAAATTTTTTAACTGCTCTGTGCCTTAGTTTTCTTATTGATAAGCCAAGGCAGATAAGAGTCCTTGTCTCAGAGGCTTGTTCGCACTATTTAAATTAATGAATATAAGCAAACACACCCTTATCTCTTCTTCATGGGCTCATTGTAACAATGAGGCCCGGAAGTGGGAGATCAACTCTAACCACAACTTTCTGGAGATGTGGACTCCCAGACCTTCTTTCCACAGGACTGCTTGGGAAATTCCAAACGGCTGAAGAATCAATGGATGATGCCTCCAATGGGCAAGGGAGTGGCGCTGAGCAGAACCAGGAACCCTGCAGACGTTGGTGGAGGATGTACAGCATAGCGCTTCTATCCAGATCTGCAACTGACTGGGAGTCTGGCCTTCTATGTGCATGTTAAAAAAAATCACTGCCATCAAATTGATCCCAGTTCACGGCAACCCAATAGGGTCGCATAGAACTGCCCCAAGACTTGAGCTCTTTATGGGAGTAGAAAGGTTCCCCGAAGCTGCTTAAATAGAGAGAGCCCAGGCCTTTCTGTTATTCTCTGCTTTTTCCCTAATTGGAACTTAGGTTGACAAAAATAAAGCTATTACAGCTAAAATTTTGAAAATCATTAACCTTGGTGTTCTCTGAACTCTCTTCCCACGCACAAGTAGATACTATGCCCAGCAGTATCCGGCTTTGAGTAGGAGGAACCTGAGGGATAGCATTTGTTCTGTTCAGGTCTATCAATTCCAATACAGACAAAACATTGCTAAGTAGCACAGACAAATGGATTCTACTTTTCTAAACAAGATCTAATCGCTATGGGTTGGGATCGACTTGACGGTAGTGGCGGTTAGCTTGGGGACAAAGCATGGAGGCTTAGCGGGCGCAGGGTTAAAATGCTTGGCTACTAATCAAAAAGGTCAGGGGTTCAAACTTACCAGCTGCTCCAAGGAGACAGATGAAGCAGTCTGCTTGCCTGGAGATTTATGGCCTGAAAACCCCATGGGGGCAGGGCCGCTGTGAGTGGGAATCAACAGTCCTGAGTTTGGTTTTTAGGCAAGGTATGATGTGTACAAGAGACTGTTTTCCAGTCCACAGGCAGTACTCGGCATACGTATGCATTCCCAAGCTGCCTGCGATGCCCTGAGACTCCCTCCTTACACATACCCCACTGAACGCAGAGGCCAGCCTCAACAAAGATTCTGCAGACAGAGGGTCTCTGTCCTCTCAGGGTGGAGAATCATGGCCCAAGGCTAATTCCAGGCCAGGCAGTGAGAGCAGCAGCTGCTTGCAAAACCCTGACCTCTGATGCTGCGGGACTGCTGCCTGACAGCAGCTTGTTGCACAGCAAAGATGCACACAGGCACTCTCTAGATCAGAGGCTGCAGAGATGAGAGAGAGCTTGAAGGGAGAACATAAACCAATGAGCAGCTTCTGGGATTAAAAAGAAGAAGAAAGGAAGGAGTTAAACACCCTAGAGAAGAAAGGAAGGAGTTAAACACCCTAGCCAATCTATTGGTTTCTTCACAGTTTGTTTTGCACAGTTTGTTTTGCACTTTCTTCTTCAAGGACATAGAGCTGCAGTCTTTCTGGTTAGGTGAACCTGGAGCACGGATCCTTCATAATGGCTTCTGATATTCCAAAGAAATTTGGAAGACAGTTATCTGATCTACTGACTTGAAGAGACCAATAGTTGTGCCCATTCCTAAGACAGAGGATCCAATGGAATACCGGCAGTCGGACTATATGCCATTTGTGCCACAAAGAAAAACAATTCTTTGAAGATAATTAAAAAATCTGTTGCTGCCTTACATGAAGAGGGAGTTGCTTGAAATGTAAGCTGGATTCAGAAGAGGATGTGGATGGGGGATATCATTGAGAAGAGTGGAAACATCATAAAATCGTGCTTGTGCAGAGCCTGTACACAGGCCAATAAGCAAACATATGAACAGAATAATCTGAGACTATAGAAAGAGGAATGTGCAGAGCCCTGGTGGCTTAAGTGGTTGCGTGCAGGACTGCGGCCCGCGGGTTTGGGAGTTCAAATCCAGTGGCGGCTCTCAGGAGCAGCGCTGGATTGCTCCCAGGACCACCAGAGGGCAGTGATGTAAAAAAAAAGAAAGAAAGAAAGAGGAAAGTAGCATCAGGATTAGAGCAAGGCGATATGTAGATGACATAGCTTGCTTGCTGAAAGTGAAGATATTTGAAGCACTTGCTGATGAAAATCAAAGACTACACCCTTCGGTATGGATTACATCACAACAGAAATAAATAAAGAACTGTCACTGCTGGATCAGCAAGCATCATCTAGATAATCAGAGAAAAGATTAATGTTGGCTATCATCTCTAGCATCTGATTTGAAGTGAGAGATGCTCCACTCTTTCTTTTGCTTGAACACTTACTCATAGGTCACAATAAAGTTGCTGACTGAATGTCAATATTATCTTATATGAGGGAAGAGAAACACATGAGGAGGGAGGGGGCATGAGTGATCTGTAGAGCAGGTTGAACACACACAGAATTTATCAGCTAAGTTTTCCATCTTATATGATTAGCTTTCATATCACCCCCAAATAACTAAAACGGTAACATTGAAGATCACTGATCACAAGTCACCAAACATATATAATCTTGAAAATGTTTCAAATATTGTGAGAATTACCAAAATGTGTCACAGAGACACAAATCAACCACATGCTGTTGGAAAAATCTGGTGCCCATAAGTCTTGCTCAACGAGTGGCCACAAATATTCCACTTGTAAAAAATGCAATATAAGTGTAAAACAAGAAAAAGAAATATGATAAGTTGAGTTATGCCCATATGAAGACAAGAGTTATTTGCTCACCTTCCTGATATGATTGCTGAAGACCAAGTGGGAGCATAAGCAAATGTGGTGAAGAAAGCTGATGGTGGCCAACTATCAAAAGATAGAGAGTCTGGGATCTTAAAGGTCTGAAGCATCTCGCTGAGAAGCAACAAAGTCCACATGGAAGAAGCATACCAGCCTGTGTGATCATGAGGTGTCGATGGAATCAGCTATCAGGTATCTAAGACCCAGAATAAAACCATACCCAAGGTGAAAGGAGGGAGGCACATGGAATGGAGCCATAATGCCCATCTGTAGACAACTGGATGTTTCCTCATAGAGGGCCACAGGGAAGAGATGAGCCAGTCAGGGTGCAGTGTAGCACCGATGAAACACACGACTTTCCTCTAGCTCTTTGGTGCTTTCTTCACCCTACTCTCATGACCTCAATTCTACCTCACAAATCAGATTAGACCAGAGCAGGCACACTGCTACAGATAAGAGCCAGAAACACAGGGAATCAGGATAGATAGACGCCCCCAGGGTCAACAATGAGAGTAGAGATACCAGGAGGATCATGGGAGTGTGGGGGGAGAATGGGGGAATCATCAACCTAGAATTCCCTGCCAGAGTGATGAATCAAACAAAATTGGGCAAGGGACAATGGAGTATGCTGCAAGATGTGGGAAAAAATAATATATAACTTATCAAGGACTCATGAGGGAGGGTGAGTGGGGGAAGGAGTGAGGGAGGGGAAAGAAATGGGGGGCTGATACCAGGGGCTCAAGTGGGAAGAGAATGCTTTGAAATGATGAAGGTGTCATAAGTGCAAAGGTGCTTGACACATTGGAGGAGTGCATGAATGGTGAGGAGATGTAAGAGCCCCCAATAAAAGTATTTTTTAAAAATCATCATCGTAATAGTTGCCATGTGTTACAGAGCAGGGATTTTAGAGGTGTGACCTTTGGAAGACATGGTGCCACTGTAAGCTATTCATTGAGCAGTTAACCACGGAGTCAGCAGCTCAAACCCACCAGCCACTCCTCAGGAAAATAAGTTGTCTGCTCCTATAAAGATGAATCATCTCAGAAGTCCCATGAATTGGAATACCTCGTTGACAGTGGGTTGCTTTGAGTTTGGGTTGGCCCTTCTAAAAACCGATCCTCAGGAAAACCCACCTCTGTGTGGGTTGGATTTTTGACCTTCCATCGTCCTTTCTACCTTCTTTGCCAGCACCATAATCCAAAAGCATTACTTCTATCTTGGGCTTTTTTATTCAATGTCCATCTTTCACTTGCATCTGAGCTGGTTGAAAATACAATGGCGTGGCTGAGCCCCGGTGGCGTAGTGGCTGTGTGCGGGACTGCGGCCCACTGGGACGGAGGTTCAATTTCAGCAGTGGGGCTGGGCCTCCTACTCCCAGCACTGGAGAGCAGTGATGCCAAAAAAAAAAAAAAGAAAATACAATGGCGTGAGTCAAGTGCACCATAGTCCTCAAAGTAGCACAGGTTTTCTACAGCAGAGTGATCCAGAGGATATAGAACAAGGTAGATAATATCTGATGTCAGATGGCTCTGAGCTTTGTGGTCCTTAAAGTAACCTCCCTGCTTTTCAACACTTTAAAGAGGTCTCCCCCAGGTAGACAAAGTCATAAATTTGGTGTGTGTTCACACAGCATGTCCAAATGTAGACTAATTACATTTCACACGGTCAATGGTCACAGGCAACTGGTGACCACTATGTTGGACAGTGAAACATGCCTGGTGGTGCAGCGGGTGTTTGGCTGCTAAAAAAAAACACTTGGTCATTGGATCACCCCCAGCAGCTCTGCAGGAAAAGATGTGGCAGACGGTATCTAAAAAAATGACACCTTGGATTCTATTTTGAGGTGGAATCTACCCAACAGCAATGTGACATCTGATCTGAAAGCACCAAAGTGGCAGTGTGGGTAGGTGCCTGGGACCATTCCTTATTCTGGAGCAATGTGATCAGTAAAGAGAAAGGAGACCAGTGTCCCCCAGCAGCTATCTGCCTTTTGTCCTTCTGCTTTCCCTTCTCCTCCCTCCACTGGAAGGCAGAGGGAGGGTCTGCAGGGGCAGCACCTGGTTTCAAACTTGAGGATAACTAAGGGTCTGGAGTTAGATTTCCCAGGATAATTCTCAGGTCTTCTATCACTGGTTCGCTCAATGACTCTCAAACTACCGTGGCTACCCAACATTTTCCCCAAAGTCAGTTGCAGATCAATTTTTGTAAAATAATATTTTAAAATATAAAGAAAGTGGAAAATGTGTATATAAAATGAAAGCTCATTTTTCCCAATCATTTTCTTCCACCAGTATACCATAATAATTACAAAATTCAATCTCAATTCTTATACTCATTCTAGAGTAAACCAATGTCAAGGAATTGAATCCAAGGACAGAACTTTTTGCACTCACTGCCATTGAGTTGATGCTAATTCATAGTGACCCTGTAGGACAGGCTAGAACTGCCCCTGTGTCATTCTTTATGGGAACAGAAAGCCTTGTGGTTGATGGCTTCGAATTGCTGACCTTTTGGTTAGCAGCCCAACAAGTAACTACCATGCCATCGAATTATATGACAATTGCTGTTGTTAAGGGCTGTCGAGTTCGTTTGGGTCCAAAGCTATCCTGTTGTGTTAGGTTGAGTTTTCTAGAGAGATAAAACCAGGACATTTATATATGTAAAAGAAATAGCTTTAAAATTAATAATTTCATATCAAGAAAGTGGTCCAGTCCAGTCTAAATCAAGTCCAAGGGTCCAATGCTCACAATAGCCTCTTTCAGACTCATGTGGCTACTGTCCAATTTGAAACAGGAAGACAAAGCAAGACACTGGGAAATCATAGGCCAATGGGTGCAGACCTATGTGGATCCATGTCCCACAGGCACATGACAAGGTGTAAACAGCTCCTGGGGAACACAGGCACAAACAGCAGCCTGAAGCCAGATGCAAAATCCAAACAAACAGGAAGGTGAAGAGGTATAAGGGAAAGACCAGTTCTTCCCCAAGTCTTTTTGTCAAAAGATCACACCCCCAAGGAGGTATCCCCAGGCTGTGGATATGACTTTGAACTCCATTCTTCTCTTCACACAGATACACCAAGTTGGCACAAAACTCGACCATCACCCCAACATACAACAGAACAAAACACTACCCAGCCTTTGGCCATTCTCAAAGTTACATCTGAGTTTACTGCTGCAAACTTCAATCCATTTCAACCAGAGTCTTCATATTTTTCATTGACCCTTTCCTTTACTAACCATGATGTCGTTTTCTAGGGTTGGTCTCTCCTGGAAGGTAACCAGAGTGCTTGAGAAGTATTCATCCCTTTGATTCTAACATGCATTCTCACAATATTTCTCTGAAGACAGATTTGTTTCTTCTCTTGGCAGTCAGTGGTACTTTCGATTTTCTTTCTGAACGCTGTAATTCAAACGCACCAGTTCTTCGGCTGTCTTCCTTATTTCATTGTCCACCTTTTATATTCATCTGAGGTGACTGGAAATGCCCTGGCTTGGGTCAGGTGCACCTTATTCCTCAAGGCGACATCTTTGTTCATTCGGCCTTTAAAGAGGTCTTGCGTGGCAGATTTGTCCGATTCAATGAGTCATTTGATTTCTTGGCTGCTGCTTCCTTCAGGGTTGCTTGTGTATCCAAGTACAATGAAATCCATGACAACTTCGACTCTCTGCATTTACCATGATGTCCATTGGTCCAGCTGCAAGGATTTTCTTTCTTTATATTGAGTTGTAATTCAAACAGAGGGCTAGGACCTTTGATCTTTATCAGCAAATGCTTTGAGACATCCTTACTTCCAGCAAGCAAGACTTTCTCCAATTCTTATAGTCCAGTTTCTCAGTTTATTTACTTTGTATGCAGTTTGAAGACATATGGTGAAGGGATACAAGCCTGATGCACACCTTTCTGATTTTCAACTATGCAGTATGTATTCATTTATTCTGTGTGCATGTTCCACTGGAGTGGAACTGCTATCAGATTCCTATTCTTCACAAAGTTATCCGTAGTTTGTTATGATCCACCTAGTTGACTGCCTTTTCATAGCTAATTAAAACAAACAAACATCTTTCAGCCGTGATCCATCGGACATCAGCAGTGATGTCCTTCATGCCACATCCTCTTCTGAATCCAGCTTGCATTTTTGGCAGCTCCCTGTCAGTGTACTGCTGCAACCATGTTTGAATCAGCTTCAGCAAAATTGTACTTGGATGTGATACTGCGCTTGTTCAATTGTTTCCTCATGCTGTTGGGTCACCGTTCTTTGGAATGGGCACACTATGGATCTCTCCTAGGCGGTTGGCCAGTCTGCGAATTTCTTGGCATCGCTGAGTGAATGCTCCCAGTGTTTCATCAGCTTGTGGAAACATTTCAATTCATATTCCACCCATTCCTGTAGCCTTATTTTTGGCTTATACCTCCAGTGCAGCTTGTACTTCCTCTTTGGGGTGGGGGCAATCACTGCTCTCCGGCGGTGGGAGTAGGAGGCCCAGCCCCACGGCTGGAATTGAACCTCCGTCCCAGTGGGCCGCAGTCCCGCGCACAACCACTACGCCACCGGGGCCTTGTACTTCCTCTTTTAATGTCCTTTAATCATATGCTACCTCTTGAAGTTGGTGGCGGCAAACTAATTCTTTTTAATACAGTGATCCTGTATATTCCTCTTCTCTTCCTTTGATACTTTCTGCATCATTCAGTTTTTGGCGATAGAATTCTGTTATATTACAACTCAGAGACTGAATTTTTCCTCTCCCTTTTGAACTTGAGATATTCTGAGTATGTTTTTCTTTTTAAGCTTTCTAATCTTCTATCTTTTGTCTTTGTTTTTGTTTTTTTTGGGGGGGGGCATCACTGCCCTCTGGTGGTGGGAGTAGGAGACCCAGCTTTTGCTCCTGTGGAGCCATTGCTGGAATTGAACCTCCATCCCAGTGGACCACAGTCCCGCGCATAACCACTATGCCACCAGGGCTCCTAATTCTGTTTCTTTGAACATTTCATTGTAATACTCTATTTTGTCATCTGGAGCTGCCCTTGAGTTTCCGTTCAGTTCCTTTGGTTCCTTTCTCCCAGTTGCTCTAAGTTCGAGAGCAAGTTTCAGAGCATCTTCTGAAATCCACCTTAGTTTTTTTTTTCCTTCTTGGTTTTAACAACCTTTTACTTTCTTCAGGTATGATGTTCTTGGTGTCATTCCACACGTTGGTTGTCCGATGTTTTGTCATTGGTATTCAATGGATTAAATCTGTTCTTGCAATGTTTTCAAAATCCAGGTGGGATAGACTCAAGTTAGTATCATGGTTTTCATGAACTTGTTTAATTTTCTTCAATTTCAACTTGAACGTACCTGGGAGCAACTGATGGTCCCTTTTACTGTGAGACCCTGCTCCTCTTTAGGGTATGATGATTCTGAGTCACTCCATCATCTATTTCCACATAGTCACTTTGACCCCTGTGCATTCTCTCAGGCAATGTCCACATAGATAGTCATTATTTAAGTTCATGAAAAAAATGTATTTGAAATGAAAAACTCTTGGTCCTGTGAAATTCTATCATGTATTCTCTGGCTTTGTTTCTCTCACCAGGATCATATTTTCCAACTATTGTTCCTTCCTCCTTGTTTCTGACTTCTTTGCATCCAATCACCAGTCATTATTCATGCATCTTGATTACATGTTTGCTCAATTTCAGACTGGAGAAGTTGGTAGACTTGTTTAATTTCTGCATCACTAGCTTTAGTGGTTAGTGTGTGACTGTGATTAATGGTTGTACTAACTAGACTTCCTTGTAAAGCTAGTATCCTATCACAGAAACGGTGTTCTTCAACATAGACCTTGACCTGTTCTTTTGGGCGATGAATGCAGAGCCATTTCTCTTGAACTTGTCCTTCCCAGCATAGTACCCTGTCCGATTGTCCAATTCAAAACAGTCAAAACCAAACCAGTTCAGCCCACGAAAGTCTGGAGGATTGACCTTAGGTGTTCCATTTCAGATTTGTTGGCTTCCAATTTTCCTAGCTCATACTTCATACATTTCATGCTCCGTTTATTAATAGATGCTTACAGCGGTTCCTTCTCATTTTGAATCATGCCCCCATTCACAAACAAAGGTCCTGAAAGCTTTGCTCCATCCACTTGGAGGAAGCAATCCTTCCCTAGTTGTGATTTAGTTGTAAATTAGTTGTAATTTGAGCAGATTCCAACAGGAGGGGCTCATTTTCTAGCTCTGTCTGAAAATGTTCGGCTGCCATTCATAAGGTTTTCATGGTTCATCCCAAGAAGTGGTCAGTCGGTTACTTATTTTCCGTCTGTTCTTCATCTGGAGACTCCGCTGAAATCTACTGCTTTGTGAACTACTGGTGACCTAGCTTCCGACAACACTGCAACATGTAAATTCTATGTAACATGTAATTCATCACAGTATGGAAACATGGTAGAGAGATTTTTTCGTTTAATTCATGTAGCATAATGAGATAGATAGGGGCTTTCACTCAGGGTCTTGAATGAGTTCATTTCAGCATCATCCTTTGCTGGGAATTTGCATTTCCACACTAGTTATCCTGAATCTGATCCTACTTTAATAGTTCTTTTTTGCTTATTTGTTTGTTTGTTTTTAACAAGATTAAACTATGGAACAAAGCCAGCAGTAGAAAAATCATTCACTAAGCCAGAAATATTAGGCCTTAATCCCAGTCAATGGTCAGCAGAGCTGTTTATACTAAGGCGGTACTTTCTATGAAACATAAACACTATGAAGGCCTGGTATTTGGTATATGTCATCTCATTCGGTTTATTCATGAGCTCAGTAAGGTCAATGGTCCATCTTCCAGCTGTGAAAACTGAAGCTCAGATAAATAAAATGAATTAACCACAACAGCAAGTGAACAAAAAAGCAGCAACCCCCAAACTGGATTTAAACTTAAGTCTGTCTAAAGCAGGGCTGCAAAGTAGTTCATTCCAGTTTGCCCTCTTGCTGAGAATTTGACTCTACCTCAGATATACTGAAGAATCTGCATTTTAACGAGGTCCTTTCAGCATATCTTCTCCCACATGTCTCTTACTGACTTGTTTAATTTCTTCTATATTTCAAAATAGATTGACTTAAAACACATGCTCCACTAATCCTGCTTCATTAACATAACAAAGGCAACTCATTCTCAAATGGGATTATAACCATAGGCATAGAGGTTAGGCTTTCCAACACATAGTTTTAGGGGCACAATTTAATTCATAATGGTCTACCCTTGGGCTCCTGAAAAGTCCATTCCTTGCCACATGCAAAACACATTCATTGCTTGTCAAAAGTGTTAAATCAACTCCAAGTTCAAAGTCTCATCTTCTGAATCATCTACATCAAATAGGCAACAGGGATGTTTCATCCTAGAGCAAAAATACTCTTCATCTATGAAAGTTTGACTGTAAATGATGTTTCCAGAATACGAGAGGGTATCCAAAAAAAAAAAAAAACATGGAAAATTTTTCAAGCTATGTATTTACTTTTTTTTTAGAAAGCAAACTTATCACCTTGAAAATATTCTCCAATGCATGTAATACATTTGTCAGATCCATGATTCTATTCTTGGAAACATTTTCAAGCTCACGTTTGGACGACTGACCGCAACTCCCTCATTTTTTCTTCACCTCTTAGCTGTCTTTTTCTATCCCTCTGTTCTGCATTTGCAGAAACAAAAAGAAGTAGCATGGAGCAAGGTCAGGTGAGTCATGTGCCGGGCAAGAGAGGCATGCTGTGTTCTTTTTGCCCAAACTGTCACACTGAGATGGTTCCATGAGTAGATGCACTGTCAAGGTGGCAAAGCCAGTCCCCCATCTGCCACAAATCAGGCCTTGTTTTTCTCCACACCCTTTTATGCAGTCTTTTCAGAATCTCTAAATAGAAAGCTTAATTACACAGTCTGACCTGGTGGAACAAATTCCAAAAGCACTATAAAAAACAACAACAAATGAGCCTCATCTTGATCTTTGATTTCACTTGACTACTTTTGGGGGGTGAGGTGATGACTGAGTCTTGATTAGGTTTGCTTTGGGGGTTGTAAGAATCACATCATGGTATGATGAATAAATAATAAATTTTTTAAGTGGGGGGTAAAAAAAGAACATCGTCATGTCTCATCATCAGTAATGACACTGGGAAACAATCTGGTTCCCTTCCTGAGCTCTTCTTTCCAAGCACAGCCTGTTCCCACTCATTGCTCTTTTTCCTGGTCAGTCGGAAGGAACCATGGGGCACATTTTACAGCAGTCTTTTTCATTCCCAAATCTTCTCTTAACATTTGCTAAACCCAACTCCAAGATAAGTAATCTGGAGAACTTCCCCATCTCTTCAATGGCCCGTTGTCAGCCTTTGAGCGTAAGTGCACAGATTTTGTCAACTTTTCCTCCATTCAGGAAGTTGACAGATATCCAGACTGAGGTTTGTCATCCATCCACATTTCACCTTTTGTGAAACAAGAAAAACACACCTACACTTGAGTTTCTCCCATTGTACAATCCTTGTAAGCTATGTGCAACGTCACAGTTTCTGTGGCATTTTTCTACGAACAGGAAATACAATTTCACAGTTACCCACTGTTCTCTGAAATCAACCATCATGAAAAATAAGGTTTGAGTGAAACTGCTTTTCCAAAAAAAATTCACTGTGAGCCTTCCCAGGTGACACCATTTGGTGTACTAACTCAGAAGGAGTTGCTAGATGTTCACCCCAAAGGGAAAATGTGTATTACGAAAAACTCCACCCAACAGAGCCTTTTTTTTGGTGGGGGTGGGGAAGGAGTACTGGGGAAGGGGTGCTTCCTCATACAATGGGAGAGCAGTACTAGGTAGACTTTCCCATTACAGATGCAGGAAAAAAAATGAAAGGAAAAAAGGATTAATAGGCAGAGACATATACATGAGCTCTCCTGCCTTGACAATAAGCCTCTGTTCTCTGAGACCCTCTGGGAACTGGTTCTGCCCTTCGACCTCTGAGTATTGGCCACACTCTGTGGATTCTGGATAGAGGGCCCTCTGCCCTGGACTTCAGCTCTGCTTTCCAGGCCCACTGTGGTGCCAACTCTACTCACTGGTTTGGGGCAGCTCCACTTACCCTAGTATTCTAGTCCATTTTCATGGCAACTCCAGCCTTTCATCTTCCACAGATCCTGTTCTTTTACCCCTCGGGCATGGCAGCTCTGCCTTTCTATCTTTGAAAAGCAGCTTTATCCACTTGGTATATCTTAATGACAAAGTTTTGTACTGAAGAACCAATTCTTCTTGAAGATCCAACTCTTTAAAACCTAGAAGACTATGGCCCCGATGATGGAGATCCAGGAGATCTTGGCCCTGCTCTTTGAAACCCAAAGGCTTTGTGTTCCCTGCTCCTTCAAACAGCAGCGCTAACCTTCAGGCTGCTGCAAGGAGAGGTTATTTTCTTCTCTTAGAGAATAGGAGGTAGAACTCACTTTTTCTGCTCATAAAATTCCAAGACAAGATGGCATTTCTTTTTTAAAAATTATCTTATTGGCAGCTCTTACAGATATTGTAGCGATCTATAAATCAATTATATCAAGCAAACCTGAACCTATGTTGCCACTGACATTTTCAAAACATTATCTTTCTACTTGATCTCTTATTATCAGCTCCTCTTTCCCCCCCACCCTCCACAGTCCTCTTACACTCATGAAGCCTTTATAAACTATTTATTATTCCTACTATTTTATTTTATTTGATCCCCTCAAGGAGGGGTTGGTGTTAAACATCCAACATCAAATACAGCCAGCCTTCTTTCTTTTTGGTCTTTGGATGTTCCTTTCAGTTCAAGCTGATGGGACTTCTGCTTGTGGGAGTTGGTGGATCCACCAATCACCAGTTACTCTCTTTAGAAAAAGGATGTCGTCGCATCCTGGATGAACATTCTAGGTTACATGTCCTTAATTTTAACATCTTAGAATCTTATGAATCTTTTACATTCTGTTTTCATTGTGAACTGTTCTTTTTTAAGTTCACAAATTTCCTCTTTCTCTTTACTATTGTTAGCTAGATGAAAAATGGAGCTGGGAAAAGAGATGAAGATAGCAGAAATCCTGATAAAGAGAGAGATGGAGATAAATTTTCCACATACTTGTCTAGCACAAAGCTAGGTAAAAGGCAGATAAGACATGTTTCTTTATCAAGAGAAGAGACTGGAAGGTGGGGAGGGGAAGGTCTGGTGGGGAAAGATAGGATCTTCACACTACCCCCACTATGGCTGCATTGGTTCTGGAGACAAGACACAGCATGAAGTCTGGGATGCAGGGGAGACATGCTTGGAAAGAGGAGGCAGACCACTACAGAGAGCTAAGCAACTGCAGAAGACCTGCCTAAGAGCCAACCAGTGGTGAGAAGTCTACCATCTGCAGAATAAAAGACCTAGTTCTCTACTCCACTAGGCCTTTGGGTGAGCTAACTAAGGACTCTTTGGGGTTCTATGCCAAATTCTTCCCTTCAATAAACTCACTTGTTCCATTCAGACCTTTTCACTGACTCTGGTTTAAATGTTGTATCTCAGCTGAAATCTTTCATGTGATGGGAAATGAAGGAAGAAATGGAGGGGCCCCAAACCCTAGGTCTCCTCCCAGTAACACTCTGAGTGTCAACCACATAGACTTACTTAAGATCTTCCTAAGAAACTCCATCATCTTGATACCCAAGTTTATCACTTAAAAGTTTTACCTTCCATCAAACATTTTAACAGGCCAACACTTTCTTTATCACTGCATAAAAAGCTCCTCTCATGACTGTACAACTCTTTACTATGTCTAAACCCTTGAATTGGATGGTGCATAAGTGACCGTATATGTAATTATAACTGCTGAAATTTTTTAAATGTTAAAGCATCACCAGTCCTCCATGGTCCAAGCAGATGTTCACCACTTTCATTTAGAGCCTCATTTGACCTCTGCATTACTAGCAATGTTCTGTTGATTGTACCATATACATTCTCTAGGACGGAACTGGTTTTCTCTCTTTCTTCAGAGCCCCCATGACAATTGTTTGCACCTCCCATAATTCTACCAAGTTCCTTCCAGGCAATCTAGGTTTTCACTTTTAGGCACTTGAACACTCTTCTAGCTTCTGCACATACTCCTCACTTCTCAAGTCACTTCCACACTTCAGGAGTTATCTGGAGCTGCTGTTATAGAAATGGCATACAGGAATCACTTTGACAAACACATTTCTTTTCTTTTTTATATAAATCATTTTATTGGGGACTCTGGCAGCTCTTATAACCATCCATACATTTATTATATCAAGCACATTTGTACATATGCTGCCATCATCATTCTCAAAACACTTTCTTCCTACTTGAGCCCTTGGTACCAGTTCCTCTTTTTCCCCTCCCTTTTCTACCCATCCATCCTTGTGATCTTTTTTTTTAATTATCTTTTTTTTTTGTGGGGGGAGCATCACTGCCCTCTGGTGGGAGTGGGAGGCCCAACCTTGCTCCTGGAGAGCTGCTGCTGGATTTGAACCACCAAACCAGTGGGCCACAGTCCCGCACTCAACCACTACGCCACTGGGGCACAGCCCCCTTGTGATCTCTTGATAAATGATAGGCTATTATTATTCTCATATCTTTTTTTGGGGGGGGGCATCACTGCTCTCCGGTGGTGGGAGTAGGAGGCCCAGCCCCACTGCTGGAATTGAACCTCCATCCCAGTGGGCTGTAGTCCCGCGCACAACCACTACGCCACTGGGGCTCAGCCCTATTCTCATATCTTACACCATCTGTTGTCTCCCTTCATCCACATTTCTGTTGTTCGGTCCCGGGGGGGTGGGGGTGGGGGAATCAGTTCCCCCCTTTCTCCCCCTAAGTATCAAGGTAGCAGAGAGATGAACATTGTCTCTAGTCAAGTCCTCCCTTACAGCAAGAAGACTTTGTTCTAACAAATTTATTTTCTGAAACCTCAGAAGGATAGAAGTGAGAATTCAGGACGCCCGCTCTAGTGGAAGGCTCGCTTTCTCTCAGTTCTGGAACAAACAAAACAGATTCCAACTCACCCAACCCTACAGCTCTTTGCAGGAGTAGAAAGCTTTAGGAACTGATAGTCTCAAACTGCTGACGGTGCATTTAGCAGCCAGACACATCATCACTCTACTAGACCTCTCGGTGGGAACGCCCTTATTCCAGAGCTCCTTCATGTGGTTTGGCATGCATTTTCTCCCATCTCTGCTTCTTCTGATTGTTTGTTTTAATCTCTTTCATATCTCAAAAGAGATCCTGTTTAAGACACACCTTACATGAATTTCATCTCATTAACATAACAAAGACACCCCTTGCCCAAATAGAGGTTAGGGAGTCGGGGGTGGGGGTCCTGGGATGCACACACACACACACACACACACACACACACACACACACACTTCAATCCACAACAGTGAGCCTTCCGACCCTTTTCTTGACTGCCCTGGGAGATGCTGGCAGCTGGTAGCAGACTGGCACCAGGGTCTGACAGAGACATAAAAATGAGGCCTCCTCCTTTAAGACTCTCTTCTGCTTCTGCCCTGCCTGGAGGCTGGTTCCAAACACTCCCTGGGCCTGTGGGTGGTGAGAAGGCTCTGCTTTGAAGTTGCCAGTTGCACCCAAAGTCCTCTCTGCTTCAGAAAAAAAATAAAATAAAAACAAAAATCTGCCGTCAACAATAAACCTCTCTGTGTGGTCTCCCACACTGGATGCAAGTCTCTCGGTGCTCACTGCTCCTCTCAGACGAAAGGTGTAGACAAGTCCGTTGCCAGGCAGTGCACTTCAACTCAGGGTGGCCTGAGTCAATGCAGGCCGGTGCTCTTCAGGTTTGTGGTGGCTGCGTTGAACCCTTTCTTAAACTGCAAGGGCCCAGGGATGGAGAGCTGAAGGTGTGCTAGCCATTAACTCAGTACAGCTGATGTGCTGGATTCGGATTCACTTGCCCCTCCCAGCGATGAGGTGGATTCTTTGGTTGCTTTGGTTGTAATCACCGTTCTGTAAGAGCGGAAGATGAGACTCAGACATACATGGGAACTTGCTCAAGGTCCCTGAGCTAGCCCACACAGAGACCCGCCTGTACGGTAGTCTACGTCTGCAGCTCTGCAAGGGGGCAGCCGATGCCCCCGCCCTCATGGGACTCAGGCTGCACACCCAAACATCCTTTCTCATCCCCCTTCTCCATCCATCCAGACCTCCACCTAGCTCTGCCCTTCAAAAAAATCCCTGTGGCCTGCCTACGTGATGGAGTGAAGGTGTGTTTGTATGTGGGGGGGGGGGGGGGGGAGGTGTGGACACGAATTCTGAACGTGTGCCCTCAAGCAGGACTCTGTGGCTTCGAAAACAAAAACAATACAAAACAAAAATGTTGCCATTGAGTTGGTTCCCATTTGATCACCACCACCTGTGTTTCAGAGCAGGGAGCCTGCAATGCATGCTGTGATTACAGGTTGGCCTGAGGGAGACAGACAGGTTTCCCACTATAAAGCTTGACAAGCTTAGAAACCCACCAGGGCAGTGTGACCTTGTCCCATAAGGTCGCGATGAGTCAGGGTTGGCAGTGAGTTTGTTTTGCTTTGAGTCTGTGTATCTGAGTCTAGAATGGTTTCCAGTGACTGTTTATTGTGGGGAAGCAGATCACCAGGCCTTTCTTCTGAGGTGCCTCTGGGCCGACTCCAATCACTAACCTTTCAGGGAGCAGCCCATTTGTGTTAACTCTTTGCACCACCCAGGAACCCCCTCTGACTCTTCCCAGCTATGGAATTGTGGGAAACCCGCTAAAACCTTGCTAAGCCTCAGATTCCTCACTCCAAAAATGGATTGATAACAAATCCACCTCAGCTTGGTGGTGCAGATCAGATCTCTTCCTTCAGAGAGCCCTTAGCATATCCCCAGGCTCACAGAGCTTTCTTCCTCAGAGGCTGCCTGCCCAGAGACACCAGAACCCACAGATTCAACTCAGAACCCAACAGTCAAGGGAGAGACAGACGCCAACCAAATATTCACCCCAAGTGGGACAGACGTGGCAAAAAGCATCATTGTTTTGTATTGTTTTTGTTTTGGCAGCCACAGAGTCCTGCCTGAGGGCACAGAAGTTTACCTTTCTCACAGAAGTCCACCTTTCTCACACAAGCTGCAGGAATCGGCCTGATTCTTCTGCCCAGTTTCCATTCCAGCTGGGGCTTCATTTACATAACAGGTAACGCAGCAATTCCAGACCATGTATGGTGGAGTTGAAGGGGAAACGCTGGCCCTGCCCTTTACACTTGGAAAGCTTCAACTTGCTAGAGACTAACTAGGGGCATTTGAAATAAGAATCATAATTTGTTCAAGTGGCCGTCCATCACTGTTAACTCATGTGTTGCCAAGCAGAACTGAGCTTCAGGGGGGTTTCAAAGGCTGATTTGTCAAACGCAGCTTGCGGGGTCTTTGTTCCAGGCACCTCTGAGCGGACTTTCACTTCCACCTTCTGAGTTCGCAGCAGTCATTAATCATTTGCACCACCCTGGCTTCCTAGTGGTTATACATTTGGCTGCTAAGGTCAAAGTTAGGAGTTCAAAAAGCCAGCAGCCTCTTGGGAGAAAGAGGACGCTTTCTGCTCTGGTAGAGTTGTGCACTCAGAAACCCACAGAGGCACTTGTCCCCTGCCCTCTAGGGTGGCCCCCTATGAGCCAGAATTCACTTGATGGCAGGGTTTGGTTTCGGGTTTGGGACAGCCCTTTGAGTGTGGGGAGGGGAATCAACTCCCTTTTTCTTTCAGACAAGCATACCTTTCAAAAGATGTTAGGATACTTTTTAGGAAAATTCTCAACTGATGTCTTTTCAAGGGTAGAAACAACCTTTGGGTATTGGGAAGCCCTCTCCTGATTGACACACCAGCTTGGGGCTGGCAGAACCACACATCGAGAGGACCCACAGGGTCTGTATTTTCTGGGCCATACTTGTTGGTCACTCTGTATTTGTTGTATGAAGATACTAAAATCCTCACTCTCATAACAAGTCTAAGGAACAGCTAAGACACCCCCCCCCCCCACTCTCTACCCCCATGGGTCTCCCGTGCTGTAACCCTTTGCAGAAGTAGTAGGAAACCTCATCTTCTCAGGAAAGTTTCAAACTTCTGGCTTTCTTGTTAGCTGCCCAGTGCACAGCCCCCTCCGTCAGTTGGTCAAACACTAGTTCCAGGAGTCCCTGAATTGGACTACCGGCAAAGCCCTTCTTTGCTAAGCCAAGGTTGACCAGAGACACCAGAGACACCAGGAAAGAGCAGCCTGCCGATTTTGCTTATCAAAGGTCACAGCCTTGAAAAAGCCCGTGGGTGCAGCCTGACTCTGCTGTGTGGGGTTGGACGCTGCACCAACCGGAAAGATGTGCCCAGCCTAGATCTCAGCTTCTCAACAGCCAAACCCACTGCTGTCGACGAGTTCATTCTGACTCCGGGTGGCCCTGGGAGGCAGAGTTGCACTGCTCCACAGAGTTTCCAAGGCTGTCCTTTTTCCAGAAACAGATCATCTCATCTTTCTCTGTCTGCAGCTGATGGGTTCAAACGGCCAACTTTTGAACTAAAAGCCTCACACTTAGCCCACGAGGCCACCAGGGGTCCTTGAGTATGAAAACCATTTGAATGTATGAAGAACTTGCACCTCAGGACTTTGCCTGTGGGCTCATGGAAGAGGTAGTGTTTGAACCCGGATCTCACACCAGCCTTCATAGGGTCATTTGAACTTGACCTCTAAGGCTGGCTTGCACTATCGACCACTATGTCTTTAGGAGGTACATGTCCGGTTTTTAAAACGTCCTTCCTCTCAGGAAGAATCAAATTGTCCTGGCAGGGTAGCGGTGACTCGCTGCGCTGCCATCTGCAGGCATAGCAGCTTGAAACCAGCAGGGCTTCATAGGAGAAGGGTGGGGTTTTCCCTCTCATCCCCAGTTACAGTCTTGGAGACTCACAGGGGCAGTTCTACGCTGTCCTACAGGGTCATGCTGATTAGGCATCTACTCCATGACAGTTGCGTTTCGGCTCCGGAAGAATAGCCAAGTTCTAGGGCTGGAAGGATTCGAGGGCTAGAAGGCAATGTGGACTCTTCCTTGCTCCGCGCTGGAGGCTTGGGTGGAATTCGCTGAAGCCCCTCCCAGGAGCTCTAACTAGCTCCTTGGTGATTCCAAGGGGCAGAGTCTGCCCTTGCCTGCCTGCCTGCGGTCATTGCCGGCCTGGCTAATTAGGTCCCCTTTCATCTACTGAGCTCCAAGAGCTTTTACCCACATTAACTTGT
The DNA here is from genome assembly GCA_004026705.1 of Nesogale talazaci. Classification (NCBI taxonomy): domain Eukaryota; kingdom Metazoa; phylum Chordata; class Mammalia; order Afrosoricida; family Tenrecidae; genus Nesogale; species Nesogale talazaci. Next base: position 81,035 of record PVJH01008954.1, read on the forward strand.
TAATCTCGGCCCCATCCCTCTGATGCAGATGACAAGCATAATTAGTAGTCGGGAGACAAAACAGAGCCAGGAGACAGGCCCAGCCAGAAGAAAAACACTGCGGAGTTTAGTCCTCCTTTGCTCTTGGCCCATTGTCCGTCCTGCTGAAAGAAGTGTTTTCAGCTCTGCCTCCAGTTGGCTTCTGCCCTGCTTTTTCTGAGGACCATTTTGAAAGGGAGAAAAACAAAACAAAACGACCCACTGCACGGCCAAATGAGCCTGACCCACTGCCAGGTGATAAGACCAGGTAGGATAGCTCCCTGTGGACCCTGAGACGGTACCTTTTCACAGAAGCAAATCGCCACCTCTGTCTTCTTCAGACGGTTCAAACCTCTGACCTTCTGGTTAGCAGCCGACCATGCCAGTAGGGGCTCACGGCTGTGCCAGAGGGCTCCTTTCTGAAAATGGAGTGTGCTGTCACTCCTGGGTCGTGGGGGGTGCGGGGGGTGTTGGGGGTATGTAAGTAGATTCATGGTAAGTAGATTTACCTTGACCCCTCCACAAGAAACACAAGCAAGCAAAACAAATCCAATGCCAGCACCTCAATTCCGACACTGTAAGTCTTCACAGGAGCAGACAGACGCTCACTTCTTTCACCCAAGGAGCAATGGTGGGGTGAAGAATCAAGGGCGCCTAAATCCAGCACCCCAGGGAGCCTGAAACCGACCCCTGCTCACAGCAAATCACCTTCACTTGCTACATGTGCAGTTTTGCAATCATTGAAAAGAGTCTTGCCCTAACCAAACTAAACAAACACTGCCATCAAGTTGACGTCAACTCATAGGAAGCCTCGAGGACAGGGCAGACGGGAACTTTGTACTGGAATAGAAATCCCGTCTCTCTCTCTCTCTCTCTCTCTCTCTCTCTCTCTCTCTCTCTCTCTCTCTCTCTCTCTCTCTCGGAGCAACTGATGGATTTAATGGCCGACCTTTCACTTAACAGGTCACCAAGTTACCAACATCAGGGCTCCAGAGAAGGGACAGGGGAGACATTTTCCTGAAA
>PVJH01008955.1:0-81995 GCA_004026705.1 Nesogale talazaci
AAATGAATATTTACATATTGTGTCACCAGGGGTAGATGATACATAGATCATAGGTAGATAGATAGATAGGATAGAGTGATTGAGATACATAAATACATAGATGATAGCATGATAGATGGATGATAGGTAGATAGACTGATAGAATGATTGGTATATAGATAGAATGATATATGGATAGATTGGATGAAAGGTAGCTAGAGGAATAGAATTATTAGTATATAGATAAAATGATAGATAAATAGAATGGTAGGTCAGTAGATAGGTAGAATGATAGAATGATTGATATTTAGATAGAATGATAGATGAGTAGAATTATAGATAGATGATAGAATGGTTGATGCATAGAATATTAGATAAATAAATAGAATTAATAGAATGATAGATAGGTCTACAGGTAGGTAAGAAGGTAGGTGGGGACTGAGCCCCGGTGGCGTAGTGGTTGTGCGCAGGACTGCGGCCCACTGGGATGGAGGTTCAATTCCAGCTCCCAGGAGCAAAGGCTGAACCTCCTACTCCCACCACCTGAGGGCAGTGATGCCTCAAAAAAAAAAAAAGAAGGTAGGTGGAATGAAAGATAGATGGATAGATAGACTGATAGATAGATGCAGTTAGGTTGGTAAGTGCATAGGAAGGTAGGTAAGCAGGCAGATGAACCAAACTGACCCTGGATTGCTGCTCCCATACATACAACCCCAAAACACTGCCCTGCCCTGAGCAAAAAGGAGTCTGGTTGTGAGGAGCCTGGGGAAAGTTTCCCTGTGAACCTCTCAGAGCGCAGTCCTTCCAGACCTGGGGGACTGAGCAGGTGCTGTGTCATGAGGAGGGCAGAAAGATCCCTTGGTCCCACTCCCCCACCTTTGCCTCCACAACAAAGTTCCCTGGAAACTGCTTTCTCACACCCCCCCGGATTGTCCCAGAGGACCCCTTTGGAAGAGCAAAGTTGCCCTATAAAACCCCTGCGGCCTTCTGAGCTCCCCCCTTTGCTTTGGACGCATCTCCGAGGTCTTCTTCAGCTTCCTAAGTTCTTGAACCGTCTGAGGGCTCCCCTTCCATGCGGGGGTCGTGTTTCTGCTGGAGGACCTAGAGCAACCTTTCAGTGCTTTGGGAAGAGTGTTGCTGAAATGTCATACTAGCCCCAACCCCCAAATAGTGTTTACCCATGACACAATGAGTATGCCCCTCCCCCCCCACCTTCTTTCTTTTCTTTCACACGAGTCAAGAGTAGGACTGAGTCCACTTGTCTCCAGCCGTCACGGGTCCCAGACATGCCGATACGCAGTCTGTTGGGAATAAACCCAACCCATGCATGAACCAGAACCTTCGTAGCCACATGCTGGGACCCAACCTCACATTGCTGCAAAGCGAAACACAGACCCATGATGTGGTCTGTAAAAGTGCTCTCTGTTTTCCAACTTTTCTCAAACAAACGCAGGTTACTTCTGCAGATGGTGTAAAGGAATCCGGTGTGCAATGCTATAACCACACCCACACCATCCCTCCGTTTGTGGCCTGGGAAGTGGTGGTGTTCACAGCCATATGCCAGTTTCCTGAACATCGTCTGGGCCTGAATCAAAGCCCTCCCCCTAGCACTTACTTTCCTTCAGCTCCAGGTCAGCTGAGAAGGAACAGTGGACCTGAGCAGGCTATGGACCCGCTGCCTTGCTTTGTGGGTTTGGGGACTCGCTGTATATTCACCCCCTTCAATTGCTGGAATGGGTGAGGTGGGAGTGGGTGGGGGGAAGAGGAGAAAGAGAACTGTTGTTCAAAAGCAGGCGCTCTCCAACAGGCCCGCTCTTTTCCCTCCCCACCCTCCCGCCACCATCGGACACCCTCCATCACCAGGAGATGCACTGGGAAGGTGCCAGGTATTGCCTCCTAGGCAATTTGCACCATAAAGTCTAAGGGTCTCCATTCCCTGGGACGCACGACTCTGCCGATGTGGCCCACACATGGGTCACCGACTCGGGTGTCGAGTCTCACACTTGCCACTGACACGTCTTTCTGCTCTCTCCCTTCCAGCATGCAAACGCAAAGAGCAAGAACCAAACAAGGACCGGAACAATTCCCAGAAGAAATCCCGCCTGGTCTTCACCGACCTCCAACGCCGAACACTCTTTGCCATCTTCAAGGAGAACAAGCGTCCGTCCAAAGAGATGCAGATCACCATTTCCCAGCAGCTGGGCCTGGAGCTCACCACCGTCAGCAACTTCTTCATGAACGCCCGGCGCCGCAGCCTGGAGAAGTGGCAAGATGATCTGAGCACAGGCGGCTCCTCCGCCACCTCCAGCACTTGTACCAAAGCATGATGGGAGGACTCTCTTCGGGCACAAGCCGCCTCCGAGGGAGGACAACGGATACTAAAAGGAAGCGCAAAGGAAACAGTAACATCGGATTCTTAGCTGGGGCCCTTCACTGGTGATTTGAAAGCACAATTCTCTTACAAAGATACTTCTCCTCTAGCTGTCATTACAGGCCAGGCATTCTCCTTTTGTTGTTGGTTTTCGTGGCTGTGGAGTCCAAGTGCAGGCTGAAAAGTAATCTCTGAACCAGACACTGTCCTCTGAGCACGCTAAGCATTCCAGAAAGTCAAATGGGGCCTTTGTTTGTAGGGAGCTACTTCCAGTCTGGTGTCAGCCAGATGGCTTCCCAGGCCTACAGTCCCAGTCTGAGTCTGGTCAACCTCTTGCCATCCGAATTCCCAGAAGTAACAGTGAAGACTTGACCAATGTCTGGATTCTGAGTCAGAGGACCCCGAGAGGCTATCGTAAGAGAAGAATCTAGCCACAAGACTGACTTCATTTGCTTTCCCAGTGCTTAGCACCCACGTACCCCAATATACCAACGCCCATAGCCATAACCACATACAACTCTCAAATGATAATTACTGAGCACAAATTTTTAAAATGGAAGCTAAAAATAATCCCCCCCACACCCACACACATGCACACCCCACCCCAAACCCAAGGACCTGTTCTTCCAACTCAGGCATCTTTTCATTGAATTGTTTGGAGAGGCTTTTAGGTTCATCCAGTTTACCGCTTTCTTTTCCTTATCTCCTGGATATCTCATGTGATCTTGGATCTGACAAAAAAAAAATTTTTTTTTAAACCAAACACAACAAAAACCACCAGATCAGTTCACTTGAGCTAAAGGTGTCTGTCAAGCACAAGGAAGACACACAAAAGCGGTCATGGCTCTGGGGTCACCACATCTGCCTTTCCAGGGTGCCGCTGCCAGATGGCGAAGTCACCGAGGGAGCCATGGGGACTGTGGCTTCAAGCACATTTGTGCAGTCTGCTACAAACCCCATGTTGGTACATCATGCGGACGCACAGCTCAGCAGACTGACGCAACTGCCGAGGCCCACAGAGCCAACGCAACCGTGTGAAAGATCTAGATGTTCGTTAGATCCTCTGTGTCCTTCTCAGTCACTCATCATTGCCATCTGGGTCTTCTTCCTGTGCATGAGGGCCCCCCCGCCACGAGGAGGCATCTTTACCCTTCCAAACATCTGGGTGGCCGCCCCCCATCCCACGGGTAGGGATGTTTTCAGTGTTTTGTAGCTAGAAAAAAAGAAAATTTATCCAAAAAAAAAAAAAGCCACCGTACGCGTTACTCATCACAACTGGCCACCTAGTCCTCAATCCTGTCCCCAGTGGAGGCATCCCGGTGGTGACGCGGAGTAAACCCGGAGAAAACACAGCACACCAAAGACGCAGGAGACTGCCTGCATACCAAAGACACTTCTTACTTGCCATTTTCTAGCCTAAAAATACTGTGATTACTTTTAGAAATCAGAAATAAGAACTCGGGAACTCCAAAGGGCATGTGGCCCTTGCATTAGGCTCCCTGCTGGGCCAAACGACAGGTACCCAGAGGCCGTAGCCAAGTCACCCAGAGTGGGGCCCTGCCCCACCAGCTCTGGTTCCTGGCTTCCCCTCACTCCCTCCCCCCAGTGAATGGAAGAGCCTACAGGACTCTGGGAGATCATGAAGGTCCCAATGTGCGTATTTACCAGTGAACGGCCCCAGGCAGACACCCCAGGGGGGTGTTCTAAGCTAGCCAAAAAGCTGCAATGTTGCTTTATGGACACTGAGACTGACTCTTTTTTATGAATTACTTAAGTGAAACCAAAGAAACTTTTTCTGCACCTACTTCTGCAACAAACCAAACTGTCCCATTCAAATGAAAGAAAAAAATGATAAGGAAAACCGTCACATTGCCACCAAGAAGGAAGCACGCCGGAGACGCAAAACAAAGCAACGTAAATCATCATCAAGCGAAGAAAACCAACCAAACAAACAACCAAACCCGTGAGTCACGCGCTGTGTTCAAACAGACCTCTTGGGACATTTTTTGGAAGCAGATTTTCAAGAGAGAAAAGGGTTGAGACAAGATTAGGAAAAGCCTCGTGGCTGTTGCTTCATCGGACAACTCACGTGGCAATCTGAAAATTGAAGATTGTTTTTAATTTGTGCCTATGCAGTTTTCTCAAAAGAACACGGAACAGAGCAACGGAAACCTCAACAGCTACAATACCAAAGATGAGGATTTCTCCCTCCTTCCTTTTGTTCAAGTTCACGATCACCTCTTGCCTGGCTAACATACTAATAGCGCCATTGATCTGGGTGAAGGTAATCAATTTTGTTTCTCTGAGGCACACAAGGAAAAGGGTCATTTTTTTTATTGTATTGTTTCCCTTTAATTTTGTTTTATGGCTTTCTGCCCCAACATGGAATCTTTCTCAAAGATCCATGGGCTCCAAGTATAAGATGTTGGGATACTGAACGATCCTCTTCTCTCTGCTCAGCGTGAGTGTGGGAATAATATTGCCACTTGAATGTGTTTTTATTTTTCCTCATCCTTAGACTCGGCTCCTTCTACGTTCAGAGTCTTACCATCAGGAGAGGGGAGGGGGTAAAGGTCTGGGGTAGGGGTCTTAGTGGCCCATCCTCCCCTGGCCACTGAACCAAAGAGTTTGTAGAGGAATTTACAGCCTCATCTTCATGTGATTTCTACACCCTAATAGGGCTTCATTTGGGGGATGGGGGGGAAAGACATGTAAAAATCATCACCCGTTTCTACTTTTCTATTAGCTTTTTAAAGTTCCGCTGTAAAGTTGCATTTCTAAAGAAAGAGATATATATAATATATGGATACCTATATAGATTCTTCTTGACCTTGGTAATAACTTCAAATGATCATTGTCCAGACCCATGTCATGTTTTTGTCAAGTGTTTCTGCTCATTCCCCATCTCATCCTGGGATCACTTCACCACTGGGAAGAATTTGGAACATTCACTTCTCTGGGCAAATGGCTAGGAAAGGTCGAAAGTCAAGTTAGTGCATGTCAGCATCATACTGGCTGATAAAGGGACCGATGGATCAAATGAGTTTTCTTTGTATTTGGAGTCCTCTATAGTCCATGCCTCAACCACGCTCCGGGTGATGAGGGAGGTTCATCCACTAGACCCAGCCCAGAGTTGGGCCCCTGGCAGTGAGGGAGTCATCTCCTGCACCTGCTGGAGAAGCTCAGTAGTCCCACTGGCTTCTCATCACCTACCGGAGATGAGGCTCATCCATAGTCTGCCCTACCAATGTGGTCCAGATCCCACCCCTCACCCCCAACTCCCACGCCCCCCTCAGTGAGTCAATCCACAAAGGGGAAGTCCAGCTCCTGTTGCATTAGGTTGATCAGGTTTCCTCAGGGTGATAATTACCAAATCATGCGTACAAGCCTGTGTATGACCACAGCTGGTGCCACTGGGGAGAGAGCACGAAGCAGGGTTTGGGGAGAATGTTGGAACTCCTGAGCGCCCCACCCCACCCCTCCTAGAGAGCCCTGTTGTCTGTTGTCCCTCCTCCTTACTCCCACCATGTGGGTCTCCCTTGGAGGAGCAGGGATTTGGCTTTCCATCTCTTTGTCATTCCTGGACTTTTCCTTTGTGTCCCTTGCTTAAGCTTAGGTCTAGGCAGCCTTTGTCCAAAAACCCAAGCAAGGGAAGTGTCCTCCTGACAGTTTCCAGTAGGCATTTCTGATGTGTCTTTATGGCTTGCAGCCAATGGAAAGGATGGCGCTCCTCAGGTTTGGATTGAAAAAACGAGCCCACTGGGCTCTGTTTGTGATTCTTGGACTGACACACTCATCTCAGCCTGCGGGTCTCCGACATCCTCTGAAGATCTCTCAGCCCAAAGAGGCTGCCTCTGTGACCTGGCATTTCAGCCTTGGCCCAGGCAGGCACAGTCACACACACCCTTCTTACTCCTGGGGTCCAGAGAGAGCTAGCTGGTCAAGTGTAAACCAGACGAGCACTTGGGGCCAACCTCTCCTACCAGATAATGTCATACCAAAGAGAAGCGCTTGCTTCGTATTGTTTTTGTTTTTGTTTTAAAGGATCTACATACATATATAAATACACACATGTATCTATCTAAGCATAGATTGAACTTTGTAAGCCTAGCGAAATAAAAATGAACTCTTAAAAATACAAAGGGAAAAAATTTTTTGCCAGAAAGAAGGATCATGGAGTTTGACCCAGTGAGTTTGCTCAAGCCTGTCCATTTTACTTTAGCATCAGAATGCAGAGAAAATAACTTGATAGATTTCACTTTAAGATCCATTTTTTTTTAACCCAAGTAAAATGCTAGGCATACCTCTGCCATCAATGAGGAAAGGCATGGAGCGAAGGGACAAGTCACCACCCAACTGCACATTCTGGAGGTGACCAAAACTCAAATGCTTGCTGGCTCTTAAACGAAGAATCTTCTCTTCTTTGCTCCTGTAGGTAAATAGGCTCATTTTCAATTTGATTTTTGTACTGGGAATGCCATTCTTTCATACCAGAAATCCACAAATCACATTTATTTTGTAAAGTAAAATAGCAGCCAGTAAAACAACAGCAACAACACCATTGACAGGCCTTTCCAGGAAACAACTGAATGTCCTCATTGTCCCACATACAGGTGCAGGCAAGACGGAACCCCAGAGGACGGGGAGGGGTGCTCTGACACAGAGTAGACAGGATATTTTCAACTGCTCATCTTGTCCTTTCAGCTCTTGGCCACCGTGGGCTTGGGAAATTGAAACTCACTTTTGTTTCAAGGTAAAGCCAAATCAAAATGAGAAAGGTTAATTAAGTTGAACAGATTTACAATAGGAAACCTCCACCTGAACACAGGAGGAAATACTCTTGTTTTCCAAAACATTGGTAGGATTCTAGGCTTGTCTGATGGGTACCATTAGCAGAGAATACCCTGGTCGTGCCATGGATCTTCAAAAGGGTGTATCATGGAATTGTTTTGTGTTTGTTTGTTTGTTTGTTTTGTTTTTAATATAAGAACAGACTGGGTCTCCATGTTGTTGAAGAAGCACAGGGCACATTAAAACATCTAGGGAAAGAGATGATAGCATGTGTCAAAGCCTCAGAAACGGGTGTGAGGTTTGAAAATTGCCACCACCACCCCCCAAGATTCCTAACAGATCAGAGTGGCCTCTTTGTGGATGTTGCTGCTACTGCTGTGTGATTGCGACTTGTTAGCCTTCCAGGAAAAGAGAATGGGAGATGGTAGGCTAGCAAAGATTGAACTGGTGTGTGTGTAACTTTCTGATGTTTATCAGCAAGACTGAGTAGGCTCATCTTGTAGACCAAGCCATCTCTGAAACAACAGGACATTCTGATTGAAAATTAAGGCCACAGAGCTCTTGTTGGAGGAGGAAGGGGTATCCCAGTTTGTTGCATAAATCTCATAAGTTAATAACACTGGCTTTAAACATGGATTCTCTACCCCATTTTCCATCGGTGATTGGTCTCTCTCCCACCTGCAGAGGAAGGGAAATGGGCTTTTCAAATGGATTGTTTCAGCATGTTCCAGAATATGGACATCTAGGATGCTTATACATTACCAGAATGATGATTAAAGTCATAAATGACCTTACCTAAAAAGATGGCATCTCCTTGAGGCTGATGGGTCTATTTTGTGAATCTTATAGAGATTTTAAATGCTCCTTGTTCTCAGATTGCAACATTACTTTTGAAAGTCGGAGGCAAGTTCAATCTTGAGCACAAACTTTCCTTATAGCCTTTTGAATTGGGTTGATTGAGATTAACCAGATAATAATTTTGAGTGGAGAAAATGTGTTGAAAACAAATAAACAGGCCAGAGGTTTGTAAATTCCATGAAAGTCTTCCATTCAACGCCATCTTTCGCCTGAGACATCTCACATCCATCCTCATAAACGTGGTAGATATGTTTTCCTAAAGCATGAACAGTCTGTCGACTTGGATGTATACAGATTCGGATACATATTTTGACCTGTATTCTTATAGATATACTCACAGTAACCTACATCACCTAAATGTGTGTGTCTTGACTGTGTACATACAAGTGTGGACAGACATGCCTGATAGGTATGAACTGTAACCCGTTACAGTAAATGAGTTCTAAATGGTCATGTCACACCTATGTGTTCCTTCTACAGAGTATATTGTTTTCATTATTTATTGTAACTGAAAAACCAAAGTACAGGAAAGGAAAAACAAAAGTATCCCAGCATCTTCCCTGCATACACTTGGAATTCCTTTCATTTGGGCACATTCAAGATGAACTCAGCTTTCAAAGAACCTTGGATATTGTTTAATCATTTGTGCATAGAATAAAATAGAACGCTTAATGAGTTCGGTTTAATAGCTTTATTCTGGATCTCTTGTAACTAGAGCTAAATCCAAAGACCTGTAAAAGGACCAAGAAAAAATAGGAAAAAAAATTGCTAAGTAAATCGCAAAACCAATGGGGGAATGTGGGCTACGGTTCCTAAAGGGTTATGACAGTGATGACATGCATTGTGGGAATGGCACTCAGTAGAGCAGGAAGTGATTTGTCCCATCCCAATAGTCTTGAACTTGAGAGGGTTTTACGGGTTATGGCTCTCTGCTGTATTTCCATTCAGGCAATTGAAAGAGGTCATCCAGTTTGCCAGCCCCCCCCCCAAAGTAAAAACACCCCCGACACACACTCAGAAGGGCTTTCTTTCTTTTCTTTCTTTCTTTCTTTTTTTGTCTTCTTGGGTTATGACCCAAGAAACTAAGTACCACTAATGTAATTACTTTATTTAAATTAGCTTCTAGGACACACATGTATAGGAGTTGGGAAATTATTTAATGATCCTCCCTTAGTTTGATTTTACTCCTTGACCTTATTTATCAAAATCACAACAACTTCCCTTAGGCCACCCCCACCCCTACCCCATGGTGCATCCAAGATGTACAATTAATTCCTTTTAGGATACTTGTTAAGATTGGTTTGCTTTATAAAGTGGACACATTCTGTTACAGACAGGGGAGAGATACCGGTTACAAAAATTAAAAAGAGGAGTTTAAGATGTGTTTTTCCTTCTCTAGTGAACTTTTTAGGTCGTTTAAATGACAGTTATTAAATTATTTAATTTAAGTTTGCAGCCCCACCTGATAGCAGGCGACTGTCCCCTCTCTGCGCCTGGGGGTCCTCAGAGCCTTCCACAATGGTAACTTATTTATTTAACTTATTCTGCACCCATGGGAGGTGCACCCTGTAGTTTGTATTGTGTGTGTGTATGTGTATGGCAACAGAGAGCAGTACAGTTTGTTTGCCGTCCAAACCACAGAGTGGACATCGGGTGGACAGGCAAGGACTTTTCAACCCGCAACCGTGCACCCAGAACCCGCAAGCCAGGACCCCATCTGACCAGCCTGGACTTCGGGGTCTCCATACACAGGCTGGAGACAGACGAATGAGCCAAAAGAGAGAAACCCTTACACTGCTTCCAAGAATGAACTGTGTGTGTGAACCGACAAAACAAACAAACAAAACCCAACAGAACCAAAAAGAAACAAAAAAAAACATACAAAAAAAAAGGAAAGGGAAAAAAAAGCAGAAAAAAGGAAAAACTTTCTATTTCTAGTGAGAACCAAAGAAGGCTACCTCACTGACTTTTTCCATTTGTAATTTTAATCGTGTTGATGATACCAAAGATACCAAAGATTTCTTTCTCTGTGCGGTCTGCATTTTCCTCATGCTCTTTTCCGATTGGAACTCTTCTCTCTGACGTATGGTCTATACAGCCACAGCTCAGACACCCAAAGAAATGACCATCTAAGTGAGGGTGCCTGCTCATCCAGAAGGGGATATTTTCTGTGTTTCTTCCCTCCACTCCCCACATTCAGGATGCAAGATCAGACACTGCTCTCATTGAATTCCTTTATGTTCCAATTCCAAATTGACAGAAATGGTCTTACCTGCTTTGGGGTTAGCAAGGTTGATTTCCCATGACTGGAATGCAGAAGCTCTTACCCTGTGATTTGTAGACTGCAAAGCCTGGAGCATTTGGCGTCCTCAAAGTCAGGGGACTTTCTAGAAGCAAAATGTCTGCCCTGGTATCATACTCGCCACCTAGAACTACCTCTGCTCCAGACCGGCCACACAGTGGGCAATAGGAAGGGTCTTTAGCAATGAACCTGCACTGGCGTTTAACACTGAACATCTTCATCCTGCAAAGTAATTGCAGGCAACTTTCTAGTTAGCCTAGTAAGTGTCCCAATGCAAAGGCCTGCAGTCTAGTTGTTTCATCAAGGTGTCCAGCTTTGAATAATTAGGGTCCTTAAGGGTTATTGTTTTTGTTTTTGGTCCCAGAGAAGACCATTGATCCAAACAGTGCAATCACTTTGAACCTATGCCCTACAAAGTCTGGTACAAATAAGCTCTTCATTCAGGGAGAGAACAGAGTTCATTCTTGCCCCCATATGAGCCTAACCAACAACGCATATTTTCTAGGTGAGCATTGGCCAGGGTGAGGGAATTTAATGACCATTTACTAAAGTGACCAAATTTTAACATTGGTAAAGCGGGACACCATTGACCGGGGTGGAGAAGGAGAGAGGGGGTATATTCCCTTCCCATTCTCCCGCCGTTCCCTAGCACGTCGTGCATTCTTTCAAAAAATCGGGACTTTAAAAAAACGCCGCAGGACATGGGAAAAATTGTTTAAAATCAGGACTATCCCACCAAAAGCGGGACGTCTGGTCACTTTACCATTTACTTATCCGGTGCTTGAAGCCATTCCACTTTTCCTTATTGCTCGTAAGCGCTTCCACTGCACTACTAGGCAACCCTGTTTAAGAGAGAAGTTGCAGCCTAACATTGGAGGGCTTTCATGCTTCTAAGTGAAGAATGATGCCCCAGATTACAGAAGAGGGAGTGTGTCCATTGATGATCCAACATTATTACTTTTTTTTTTTAACCTCATGAAGTGAACTGGACTTCTTCAAGGGTCTTCTTTGGTTGTCATGACCTGATGAAGTCACTATTCAGATTCCTTCCTGAAGGTGGTTCCACAGCCAATGAATGAGTCATTCCCAGCTTTATATCGCCTCAGAAATCCACCTCTCATCTGTGTGGCTCTATACAGAGCGAGACAGTTTTGCCTTTCACATGATTTAATTATTTTGGGGCCTTTAAAGGGACTACTTAGACAAAGATGGGCAGAAAGGAAGAGACAGTGACCTGCCCTTCCCCCTAGGGATGTTTAAAAGACAGAGGCACTTGAGGAATCCCTCCATTCCATCACTTCCAGGCACCTTCCTGACATTCCTGAAGATCTCTCCCTTCCAAACAAACTTGAAGCTCCCCTTATGCAAGGCAAACCTTCCTAATAAGTGGCAAATGCCTTTGATTTTCTTTCCCAATTCCCATTGGAAATGGAATTCTCACCAGGCCTGGGAAAAATTACCCAGGTCCCCTAAGGCGTTGGGCCATAAGTGCACCCCTAATAAGCAGATACCGCCTTCTCCCAGCTTTTCTACCCCCAAGCCCCTCCAAGGGGGCAACCTAGCAAGAGTGGTGATAACGAAACACAGAAAACATCCCCGGTTGGCAGGCCCCTTCCTTAGCAGCCTTCCCCACCCCCTCACCCCACCCCCACCCACCCCCACCCTCTGCCTCATGCTTCACTTGCAAAGTGTGACATAACCACGGGACGAGTGCCTTGCTTGAACCAAAGCAACGATTTAGCCAGTCTGGACTTCTCTGTGCTTTTTCTTAATCCTTCCTGTGAATACCTCAGCTTCAACTGGGCCTCCCTACAGTAACTTGGTGGGCTTATTGTATGGTGGTGCTTTGCAACGCAACCCTGCAAAGAACAAGATTTGTACTAATATACCAAAGGTTCTTTCTCGAAGTCTCCCTCCTGCCTCCCTGTTCCTTCCTCTCCCGTTTCTAGTTCTCCACGGTTCCAAAGCTTTAACATGAACCTGGGCATGTTGGCAACGCAGGCCGCGCAATTCCTTACCGAATTTTCTCAGATATACCTCATAGATAATAGTGTTTAGAGTAATGTTATTATAGCGTATGTAATAAATTATTCACCGTTTCTTTTGGTAACTGTGATTTAAAAAAAGAAAAAAAGGAAAAAAAAGCTTTATACGTTTTAGGTTGTGCTTTTGTAATAGAAAAAAAAAGAAGAAAAAAAGGTGCGTTTAAAATCTGTATGTTTGTCCCACCCACCTTTGGATTTTATTTATTCTGGATTGGGGAAAGTCGCAGAATGAACCCAACGTTTACAGTTTCATATTTTGCTGAAGAAACAATCTGTGTTCATTTGCTCTGTTGGAAAAGGAAAAAAAAAACTATTATTTTCTACATTTGTGCTACTTGGTCTGAACAATTAATTGTTCTGTGTTAACAGTGTAGTATTATAATTAGCAACTGCCAATCAGTGCTATAATTTTATGCATGAGGCTAACGATTTAGCAGTGTGATGCATTGTGGTTTTTAATAGCGACATTTTTTTTTCCTTTCATACTAGATCTCCTAGCCCACCCCGTTTGGTTTTAATGGGCTTTATTTATGCATGGGCGCCTATTGTTTGTTAGCAGTTGTGAAACGGTTGTGTATACATTAAACTGTGAAAAATGTACACAGTTCAGCCTCAGACGGTGATAATATTGGTTTCATTGGGAGATGTCTCACCTCGAAGATACCTTGATATTTGTTGGAAATCGGGTTCAAATTTTATTCTGAGGAAGCTCATTCCAAGTTTTGAGTTAGCCAACTTGCATTCCACAATTGGGGTAGTCATATCCCAGGTGTTTCACTGTCGTCCAGGGGGGTGGGGAAATGAGCATTGGGAAATGACTCCAGCAGGCATTCTAAATGTCCATGCGAAGGCCTTCCTTTGGCTTTATGTTCATGAACCCAGATCTAGCTGCTTGGATGTATGGAGATGATGACGCACCTGGGGTTTTCCTTGGGGGTTGGCCATTCTCTCTAGGCTTTGTTTCTTCCTGTGTTGGGTGGTTGGTTCCATTCCCAGTAGAAAAGAACCTGGTACCAATGTCAGGGACTCTCAGCTTGTTTGTCCATGCCTCTGGACAATTCCACCAACTGCCTCAGTGACTTGGGTGAAAACACACCCTCCCAAGCTTCCCATGCAACTGTGTCCGGCTTCTTCTTCCCTAGTCAGAGGTGACTCTGAATGGACTCTTTCCCACCCCAAATGGCACATCTGACCTAAAGGGGAGGAGACGAGGGTGGTATTTGAAACTCAGTTTAGGAAAACCATCTTGATTTAAACTCCCCAATGAATTAAGGCCCAGAGGTAGATCTAAAGTGTGGCAGGTATGAGGGACGCCCCTGACCAACTTCTATTTCTCTGGTACCACCCATTGATTTTTATTCCACACAGTAGACACAGAGGTTGATCAAGAAAGGACCAGAGGTGAGCACTTGTTCCTGGGTGGAAATGCAAGGGGGTACCGACATCATGAGTCACCTCCGGGAGAAAAGGCCCAGACAAAGTAGCTAGACAGAGGGGGGTGGGACCTGCTGCTGACACCCCTGAATCTTGGAATTCAGGGGAGCCACTTAGAACTCGCCCAGGCACCCTTATCCTTGCTACATCCCTGATGAGGCCTCTAGATCCCCCCCCCCCATCTTTTTTTCAGTTCCAGTGGATTTGACAAACTTTGTTCTTTCTTCTATTTGGGTTTTTGAGACCCACTCGCAAGTGACATGCCTAGTCCCCAAGCCAATGTGCATGACATAAAGCCAAAGCAGCTGCCAGAGACACTGGGTCTCGCATAGGAGTGTGCAGCTTAGGGACCGCGGTGGGAAGGCAGCAGTCTGGTGTGCAGAACACTGGAGTTCACTAGCGCAGACCATCTGTGCCACCTGTCCGTGAGGGTATACCGGGAATGTGCTTTCAGTAATAACGCAAAGAAATGTATTTTTTGTTTAGGCCTTAAAAGTAGACTGTGATCAAGAACGTTTTGTAATATAGCCATTCCTCCCCCACCCCTTTTTTTTTCATGCCCCCTTATTTATCTGCCAAAGATGGGAATGGAGACAAGAGGTTTCAGTCGGCTTTTGTAAGACAGTTAATGATTGTAATCTTGTTTAATCTTCCAGAAAGCTTTATATGTTCTTCCGCAATAAACCGCATCGATGATTTGTTTCAGGAAAGTTCTGCTCACACTCACAAATCCACGAAACGTTCCTCTTGATGCTGATAGTGTGATGTCTACAAAGTTCAAATGCATTTTCAACCCAAAGAACACAGAGGAGTGTCTGAGACATGCCCGTGCCCAGCCCTTTTCTTTACACGCAACGCATGGGTCTAGCTCACTAAGATTTGCCAAGAAGACTTGCATTCTGAAATTCGAGGTATATTTTGTTATGCCATTTTACGTCTCTCTTTTTCTTTTAATTTGTGGAAAGTGCTATGTTGAATCAAGTGTAAGCTGAGTTTTCCAGACAACTGAAGTAGCTACATCGTGAATGTTATTTTGTTATTAAAGGGTTTTTACTCAACATTTTGTGCCCCTGGGTGTCCTTTTCCTGGGATTCACACAGAATTGCCTCAGCGTGGCCTGGGTTTCTTCCTGGGCCTTGTGGGGAAGGCGGTCCTGATCTGGGGAATGAAAGGTCTCTCCTTCAAGGTAAGTCGGGCACTGGGAAGAGGTCTTTGTGTGGAGCAACTTTAAAGAAGTGCAGGGCCAGGACTCTCACGTCACTCACTCATCTCAGGCAATTCCATGGCCTGAAGGCAGACACTCCGCCCTTTCGGAAACACAAGCAAGACATTATCCACAGGGCACTTTGGTGGCCCACCAAACACCACATTGCTTTCCCACATTGGTCTACACAGGAGGCCTGGCCCATGTCAGGATGAGGCTTCACCGTGCCATCCTGGAAGTGAAGCTGCCCCACCTTGACTCCTGAAAAGAATCTGGGACCTCCCCAAACCCTTGCGCCTCTTCCAAATCAGAAACTCCCTTTCCATCTTTCATCCCAGTTGAGAAAAACCTATCAATAACTTCTAGAGTAGATTATTTAGAACACAGAATGGGACAGAGTGGACTTTTTGATGTAGGAAACTATAAACCAATAGAGAAGAGTCTGTCTTGCCCCCTGTTCAAGGTGACATGCACAGTGCTCATACGGTTGATCTTTCTCCAGCACAGCATGAAACATACCTATTGAGAGCCAAGTAATAATGTGACTCTGGCCCTTCAGTGCCAACTTAATTTCTGCCTGAAAGGCCTGATTAAAAGGCATTGGAAGTTGGAGCTTCTGGCGTTTGCCTTGCTTTGCCTCTGTTTGGCATTGAAGTTAAGGGGGATCGTTCTACTGAAGTACATTTTCTTAAGAAGATGACAGGGAATTTGTTACCTGAGGAGAAAGTTTAACTATTCCAAGGCTATCTAGCTACAAGCTGGGTATTGATACCACAAACCCACTTCCTTGAAGCTAGACGATAGCATATACTTTCTTTATCCTGCCATGACTCAGTAGAAACAGCCGGTTTCTCACCATGAAATGTGGTTAAGATGCCAGGCAAGTTGAAAGTCCTGAAACAAGAAAGCAAGCCACAAACTAGCCGAACATTGACTGACACTTGAAGTCTGGTCAGCAGAGGATGGGGTCATCCAGGCCTACCCTTGGCCTTGACCTCTCTTTTCACTCACATCTCTAGTCACCAAACTGTCGCCCCACCCCACCCCCACCTCCAATCCTAGAGCAGTGCAGACTCTTCTCCTAAGTCTGCGATGCCAAAGAATTTCCCGGGTAAAGGTAGTTTCGGAATTGACCGACATTTTTAGTTCTAGTCTTCATCCCTTTGACGTGTTGTCAGCAGAGACCCATCCCTGGAGAAGGACATCACGTTTGGTAAAGTAGAGAGGCAGAGAAAAAGAGGAAGGCCTTCCAGGAGATGGACAGACACTGTGGCTGCAGCAAGAAGTCCACACAGAATCACAGTTGGGAGGCTGGTGGCAGACAGAACCGTGTCTCGTTCTGTTGCACACAGTGTGGCTCTGGTTGCAATAGCAGCTACCAACAACCATGAGCTCTATCCTTTGTTCTTCTCAGAGAAGGTATTTCCCTAGACTGCAGGCAAACTCCCTGGTCAGGTTTTTCATCCCCCCACCCCACCCCCCACCATATTTCCTGTTCTAGTATCCTCCA
Organism: Nesogale talazaci; assembly: GCA_004026705.1. Classification (NCBI taxonomy): domain Eukaryota; kingdom Metazoa; phylum Chordata; class Mammalia; order Afrosoricida; family Tenrecidae; genus Nesogale; species Nesogale talazaci. The sequence goes on from PVJH01008955.1 coordinate 16,495, forward strand.
CCCAAATTAATTGTTGTTAGCACCGATGTGAGACCCCAGTAGATTTCCTTCTTGGTCAGGTAATTGTTACAAGGGAAATGATGCTCCCCACCAAGGGAGAAGAGGTTCATGCTGTCTTTCAGTGGGTTGTCCCTGGGCTCCAAGAGTGTGCCGGCTGCTTCCTCGCTTGAGGGTCTGACCTCAAGTGTTTATTTTGGGCCTCAAAAACACTTATGAATTTCACGGACTGGCCTATGTGGCTCGAATCCTTTCTTTTCATCTATTGGCTGCTGTGTGGTTATTTAAAGACGATGACAACAAGAGGAAGGGCGGTGGAGGTAAAGAGAGAAGGATTTGTCCTAGCTCTGTGGAAAGTTTTAAGGTGGAAACGAAGGGGCTCCTTATACCCTGGGGAAATGGCCATTGGATGGTGAGCTCTCCTTCCCAGAGAGGGCGTGCTGCCACACCTGTCCAGGTTGGCTGTGATACCCAGCCCATTAGAAGGCACCCCGTGACCTTGCTTTCATCTCTCCCAGACTCCAAGATAGCAAGAGAGTTAAGAGGTGCTCACCTCTCCGTAAATATCCTTACTTTGATAGAGGTTATCGCCAAGATGATCCTAAGAAAAAGCTTAACACCTTTTGTCCAAAACCAATTTCCTGCGCATCATCTGCCATGTTTAGCAGTCAGAACACACCCACACATACACAGCTCTCAAAAAATAAAAAAATCCACTCTTTTGTTTTGTTTTGTTTTTAACCCTGAAATGGTAGGTCCAAAACATACGGTGGTCCAGCTGTGGCCCCATCTCAGACACATGGAGTCTGAGCATGCTGAAGAACTGCCCAGCAGTGGTCACCAAGCATCCCTTACATGGCTGTCTGCAGTCCTGGTGGGGTGAGGTTCACACGGGCTACCCCCCAATACGCTCCCAGCCCGGTGGGAGGCTTCTTTACAGGTTACCAGCACTTGCTCATGGCTCACTTCCTGCCCTGAGGCTGTGTGTGCACCCGGCTTACACTGGATTCTTTCTGTTTCCCTTTCTATCATTAAATGGCCATGCTGTAAATTCTGCAAGGAACGTCAAATAAACTGCTGACTTCACCGACAGAGGCTCAGTCACTTTCTTTCTCTTTACAGGGGACGTACTGAGCCCCCTCCCCACTCCTGCCTTGCTGCCCCGTGTGTGGTTTCCTGAAGAGCAGCTCCACAAACCCCTGCCTCTTCCTCGTGGTGGCCTGGTTCCTGTTGCTGGGGGAGGGGGAGTTGTTGATGTCAGCGAGTGGGTCGCAGCTCATAGGGACCTGGTGCGTCACAAAGTCGACTGCCCCCTAGGATTTTCTAGACTGTCGTCTTTGTGGGAGCAGATCTTCATGCCTTTCTCCCACCAAGCGAGCCTTGCAACTCTGAGCTGACCCAGTGCCCTACCAGGCCTCCAGGTCCTTACTGTGTAACTTGCTTATTCTAATCTGAGCCTTAAAGAGTTTCCATGTTAGGTCAGGTATGGTGAATGAGCAGAAGCGTATTATTATTCATCAAAGAACAGAGTCAAATGGACACACGTGTGCACACGCACACACAAACGTACAGTTGGAACCCGGAGACAACAATGAAATCTCAGCTCTACCACAACTGATTTGTATGATTTCTGACCAGTCACAAAGCTCTCTAAGCATCTGTTTCTCCAGCAGTACAGGGTCAAGGGCATTGTCACTCACTGCCATTGAGTCAACTGCGGCTCACTGATCCTATAGAATAGACTAGAACAGCCCTTTGGGGTTTCTGAGACTGGAAATCTTTACTCGGTTAGATAGCCTCAACTTTCCCCTGCTGACGGGCTGGTAGGTTTGAACTACTGACCTGGTGGTTAGCAGTCCAATGAGTAACCAACTGCCAGCAGGGTTCCTTCAGTCAAGGACAGGATAGGCTACCTTTAAACTCTTTTCTTTCTGTTAATGTGTTAATAAATGTTGTGGGTACTCCTCTTTTTAGTAGGTATCATTTCCTGCCTGATTCTTTTCCACCACTTAATGAACTCAAGAGTATTTCTGTTCATGTTAAACTTAGATACACCTCACTTCAAACAAGTCCCCTTAGGATAACCTTTGAGCTAAGCAAAAGACCCAGTCCATGAATCACCAGCTGGCTTCATCTTGACCAATAGTTTTCAACACTGGATCCTTATTTAGAATCACCCTGGGGGATTTGGGAATAAATGGAAACTCTGGCTGATCCCAAACCAAGAAATCAGGTTCCACCAGGCTGCCACTTAAGCAGAAGTATATTCATTGGCTTTACTGCATAACAAGCCACTCTGAGATGCATTGGCTTCAAAGAAAATTCTTGATTGTGGCTCATATTTCTGCTAGCTGTTCATTTAGTCTACGCTCAACTGGGTGCTGCTTTGGACTTCAAGTGGGCACACGCACTCTGCTCCTGTCAGCAGAGTACTGAAGATGGGCTGTTCTGGGATGCTCAGTTTGCACAACTCAGCCCTGTTCCACCATCTATCAGGCTGCCCTGGGCAGGCTTCCAAGAGAATGCACCAGACCTGTTGGCTCAAGGGCTTGGAACTGGGAGTGTCTCCTCTGCTTCGGCCAACTGGCCCAAGAAAATGCTTAGTGCATCCCCAAGTCCTACAGTGGTGATGGGAGCCCCACTTCTTAAGGTGGGGTGTGTCTGTGTGCGCGTTTTTACAGGATCATGGCCACTCTTTTGTCATAACATTGTTGAAAACACTCCAGAGAGTCTCATGTGGAACCTAGTTTGCAAAGCTCGACTTTGACCCTGGAAAGCTGATGGTGCAGTTGGTACGTACTGAACGGCGAACAGCAAGATCAGCAGTGTGAACCCAACACTGGAGAAAGTTGGGGCTTTGGTAGAGATTTACAGCCTCAGAAACCACAGGACACGGTTCCACTCTGCCTTACAGAGTGAGAATGCATCCGCAAGCACTCCGGAGCAGTGAGTTTGGTTTTGGAAAGGGGTGGGAGGGGAGTGGTCTAGACACTAACACCAGGAGCCCCGATGTGGCAGTAGGTTAGGGGCGTGGCTGCTGATGGGCAGGATGATGCTTCAACCCCCAACCCCCACCCGCCCCCCATAGCTCTGTGGGAGAGAGATCCGGTGATCTGGTTTCATAAAAGTGGGGGAAAAAATCTTAAAACCTAACTGCCGTTGGATCAATGCTGACTCATAACAACACCCTATGGATTTCTGAGATGGTAATTCTTTGCCAGAGTAGAAAGCCCAGTCTTTGCTGAGGAGTTGCTGGTGGTTTTGAACTCCCGACCACGTGACTGCAGCACAACACTTAACCACTACACCTCCAGGACAGGAAAAATCCTCTGAGGTCTTTCTGTGGTCAGTGGGCAGAAACATCTCGTCAACCATTCTGACACCAGCTGTCTCCTTCTTGTCCACAACCCCAACTGTGCCACCTTTCCAAATACCTTCATGGTGTAGCTTGGACCCACCCAATAACAACTTTTAAGTATTCACAACTGCCCTTCACCCCGCTGAAACAAACTCCACAACTTCAGACCATGTAGATGTTTGCTTTGCTGGCCGTTGAACTCCAGCCTCAGCTGCTGGAGGCAGTGCTCACGTTGCTAACCTGGTCCCTTGGCAGAGCCAGTGAACAGCTCTGGGATGGCAGGAGCCATGCCCAGAGTTCCGCCTAGTAGAAGATACGAGGACAGGGGTTCTCAACCTTCCTCATGCTTCAACCCTTTCATACAGTTGCTCATGCGGTGGTGACTCCCCAACCATAAAATTATTCTCATTGCTACTTCATCATTGTCATTTTGCTACTGTTATGAATCAGGTGACTCCTGTGAAAGGGTCATTTGATCCCCAAAGGGGTCACCACCCACAGGTTGAGAACCATTGCTCTAGAGGAAGCCAGTGTGATCACAGGCACAGGTTGAGGACAGCACTGGGGCTAGCGCCAGCTTGCAGCAAACCATGGTAGTGTTGAATGCAAAAGCCTTGAATTCAAAAGACTTTGCATCCACGCTGAGACTTCGCTCATTAGGTGCCAGCAGGATTCTTCTGCAAATGGCATACCCATGTTGATTTCCAAGATTCTGGATGAAGAGGAGAGCCATAGCATGATGAAGGCATAGCCTATTTCCATCATGATTAGATGACCTTCTCAAAGCCTCTGCCACCTCTCACATCCATCTATTCCCTCTGCTGGTCCCCCATGATGATGCAGAGAGCAAAGCAAAGGCTGCAACTGGCATATGCCAGGGCTAAGAAGGCTGGATCTCAGTGTCACTCCATCTGCAAGACAGAAACAACTGAATCATCAAAATCAGGGAAGACCCTTTGAGTGACAGATGGGGCTCCTGAAGGAAAGTCATCGGTCGCTTTGGGAACATGTTGATATGAAGCCACTAAGGCTCTTTTCCTGGCTTTCTGTGATAGCCATTTTCAGATGGGAGTAACCTATAGTCAACAGACACCAAATTACTGGACACATCCTTTGTCAAGCCCCCATCCCTACAGCTTTTATCTGTCCCGGGACATGTTCTTTCCAAGAGGAGAGCAAAATTAGCAAAGGAAAATGAAAATCAGGGGCCATCCCTCACGGACTTGGCAATTTCGAGGAACGATGGCCAGTCCACAGCTCTTCACAAGGAGCCTTGGTGGCGTAGTGATTACACGTTGGTCTACTAACCACAAGATCAGCTGTTCAAAACCACCAGCCAATCCTCAGGGGACAGAAGGAACTTTCTACCCTTGCGAAGTACTGCAGTCTTGGAACCCCACAGGGGCAGTGAGTTCTACCCTGTCTGTGAGTTGGTGTCATTCAATGGCAGTGAGTTGGGGTTTGACAGTAATGGTGGGAGTGGGAGCCACTGTTAGAGGCACCCCCTCCCCAATCTCCCTTCAGCACAACTGTCCTAGGTGTAAGTTAGGGACCAGGCCACTGTGTTCCTAAAAAACAAGAGCCAGTCACCTCTGCCATTGAGTTCCCCCGAAACGTGATGACCTCAACTGTATCCAGGTAGAACTCGGCTCCACCTGGTTTTCAAAGGCTGGTTTCCAGAGGTTGGTCACCAGGGTTTTCTGCTAAGGTACATCCTGGTGGACTTAACCTTCAGTTAGCAACTGAGCTTATGTGCTGTTAACATCACCCAGACAGACTTATTCATTAAATCTCCTTTAGTAAATCAGGCCCAGACCACAGCATCCCACCTGCTTGGGTCAGCTTGGTGAAATCAGGGGTCTCTATTTATAAGGAGGTTCAACCACACCCAAGAGACAGAGCCAGCCCAGGTCCAGAGGCAGGATTTTGTTCTCGGCTACACTCGGCTACATCAGACAAAGGTCATGGCCTCAACCAAGGCCCGGACACAGAACCATTCAGAGACCACTGGTATCTCCTAAAGGTGCAAATACACGTGGCCATGGATCCGAAGAGCCGGTGCGTTAGGGGATCAGAAGGCCGGGAGCTGAAAACTCTCCAACCCTCTGATCTGGTGCTAGTTCCTGGCACAGAGCAGTGTCCTGCAGAACAGAATTAAACGCTGCTGGGTCAGCCTTGTCCTCTTGATCAGGTGTGGGTGCACCATGGGAAAACACAGGCTTTTCATTAGCTAATGTGGGGAAATTGGTTGCCAGGCCTTTCTTCCTAGTCCACCATCATTCGCAAGTACCACTGAACTCTGTTAGGCATCATGCCAACATACACACCTCCACTGGAAGATGGTGTGTGTGTGTGTCTGCACCTGAGGGGTCTTTTTCCTGGAAGATGAGAGTGCTACCACTGAACCACCACTGCTCCCTCCACTTCTCAAATATGTGACCACTCACCAGTCACCAGAGTCCATGCCTAACATTTCTCATGGTCATTAACAGCACGAAACACCCAGGTGTACCTTTGGCAAGTGAATTCGCAGAATCTCACTGGCATTCTTTGCTACCCATCAGGCCAAATACCAACCCCCCCTGGGAGATGCAGAGAGAGAGAGAGAGAGAGAGAGAGAGAGAGAGAGAGAGAGATTCCATCCCATTTTTCTAAGAACTCTTTGAAATTCCTTCATACATAGGTTGCCGGAAGTCAGAACTCAGTCCAGGGCAACAAGCAACAGGGAGGATTGGAATGAGGAGGCTGAGGGTCTGTCAGCAGCTGCCCTCATGCAGGACCCTCTGTCATGAGTTTCACTGACCTCCCGGCACACAATGGGAGCTTCCAATACCTGTGCTAAGGTGTCTCAAATAAACCACGGTCACTGCAATGAATGTCCTATCTTAGCCACACTGAAAAAATTGAAGAGCATATATACAAGGGACTAGCCACCATGCCCCCCCAAAACTTTTTTTCCAAAGCTATGTATTTTTTTTAACAAAGCAGCCACATCTCCTTCAAAGTACTCAATATTGCACTTAAAATATTTGTCAACGGGCTGAGCCCTGGTGGCACAGTGGTTGTAGTGGTTGTGCGCGGGACTGCGGCCCACTGGGATGGAGGTTCAATTCCGGCTCCACAGGAGCAAAGGCTGGGCCTCCTACTCCCACCACCTGAGGGCAGTGATGCCTAAATAATAAAAAAAATAATAATAATAAAATATTTGTCAACTCTGCAATTCCATTCTTGGAAACATTTTTTTCAAGCTCATCTGTTTGGATGGCTGACAGCATCTCCCTTGTTTTTGTCTTCACATCTTCTATGTGGTCAAATCGCTGTCCCTTCATGTCCCTCTTCATTTGTGGAAACAAAAAGAAGTCTCACACATTGGGCCTCCACTCAAGTACTCCCTCAATGCAAGAACACTTTGTTCTATTAAACTGGTATTCCACGATACTCACTTCTCTGACATGATTGCTGAAGACAAATGTGTACATAAGCAAATGTGGTGAAGAAAGCTGATGGTACCGAGCTAGCATCTGGGATCTTAAATGCTTGAAGGTAAGCAAACGGTCATCTAGCTCAAAAGCAACAAAGTCCACATGGAAGAAGCACACCAGCCTGTGTGATCACAAAGTGTTGAAGGGATCAGGTATCAGGCATCAAGGAACAAAAAAATCATATTATTGTGAATAAGAGGGAGTGAGTAGTAGAGACTGAAAACCCATCTGTAAGCAAGTAGATATCCTCTTACAGAAGGGTTGGGGAGAGGAGATGAGCCAGTCAGGGTGCAGTGTAGCATACAACTGCTTACAACTTTCCTCTAGTTCTTAAATACTTCCCACCACCCCCATCATGATCCCAATTCTACCTTCCAAATCTTGGCTAGACCAGAGGATGCACACTGGTACAGCTAGGAACTGGATACAGAGGGAATCCAGGACAGATGATTCCTTGAGGATCAGTGCTGACAGGGGCAATATTGGGAGGGTGAAGGGAAGGTGGGATAGAAAGGGGGAACTGATTATAAGGATCTACATATAACCTCCTCCCTGGGGACAGACAACAGAAAAGTGGGTAAAGGAAGATGTCAGACAGTGTAAGGTATGACAAAATAATAATTTATTAATTATCAAGGGTTCATGAGGGAGGGAGTAAATGAGCTGATACCAAGGGCTCAAGTAGAAAGCAAATGTTTTGAGAATAAGTATGGCAACAGATGTACAGATATACATTTGGAACAATGGATGAATGGAGGGATGGATGGATTGTGATAAGAGTTGTGTGAGCCCCCAATAAAATGATTTAAAAGAAGAAGAAAAGAAGGCTCACCAAGCAAGATCAGGTGAGTAAAGTGTGTGGAGCAAGAGAGACACATTTTTTGCCCAAAACTGACACACTGAGATGGCTACATGAGCAGGTGCATTGTTGTGATAGCAAAACCAGTTCTCCATCTGCCTTAAATCAGACCTTTTTAGTTACACACTGTTATGCTATCTTTTCAGAACCTCTAAATAGAAAGCTTGATTAACAACCTGACTTAATGGAACTAATTCCAAATGCATTATGTGTCAATGATTTTGTCTGTTTGGGAAATTGACTGATAACCAGAACAAGGTCTATAAAATTGACACCTCACCTGTTTAAAAATGACAAAACCACTCATACACTTGGGTGTTCAACATCACAAGTTTCAGTGTCATTTTTCCCAAGCAGAAAATAAATTTCACAGCCACGTGCTATTCTTTTAAATTGGCCTTTACAAGAAAATGAGGTTCAAGAGAAACCGTTTTTACAAAAAGTTCACTGTGACCAGAGAGAACCTTCCCAGGCAATGCCACTGGGTGCACTAACTCAGAGTGGGTTGCTGAATGCTCACCTAGAGGAAAAATGCGTACTACAAAAGCTCCACTCCACTCAGCACAATTCCATCTTTGTTGGAGGCGGGGGGGTAGCCCTCATATATTCATTTCAGCTTAAATAATGACACTTGATACTTGTATCTAGAAATACTTTTATACTCATCTCATTGTTCCCTACAACCTGGAGAACTGGGAGGGTTATTATTCCCACTGAATACATGTGGGAAGGTGGGGGAGGGGGACTCATGCTAAAAGTTTAAATCACCGTCTGCTTACTCACTGAATCATACGGCTTGGAGGCACAGGTTTACTGTGTGCCAGGCACCGTGTGAAGCCCTCTGCGTGGCTTTTTCTCATGCTGCTCTCCCAACAGTCCTCAGAGGCCTGTGCTATAATTATTGCCACATGGCAGATGAAGGAATTGGTATGCACTGAGGCAGAATAACTCAACTCACTGCCGGCCACACGTCAGGCTGGCTGATTCGTGGAAAGGCTCTCACAGCTATTGGCAGGGCCCCAGGTTCCTACTTCTGCATTCTTTCACCTGGGATCACAAGTCAGGAAGTCCCGATTGCTAAGCAGTTGAGATGGGCTGCATAGCAAACCCAAGGAAAGAACAACGCACTGCCAAGAGTCAATGTCAACTCTGTAAAACAGGGTAGAAGTGTCCCCTGTGGGTATCCCAACTGTTACTCTTTACAGGAAAAGCTCACTCGCTCTCCCTCACTGCCTAGGGATTTCACACTGCTCACCCTGCAGCCAGCGGTCCAATATGTAACCACAAAGACACCAGCGCTCTGGAGTCCCTCACAAACCTTTCAAACTCCACTGAGTGCACTTGGCCCTGGGAAGCTGTGGGTTATGGCCACTCAGCCCCGACCCACATTTCCAAGTGTCTTCATTTCACTCTTGAGCACATCCATCCAGGATGTTCATGGAACTCCATGGAGCTGATGGGCCGTGATGTGAAACTTCCCAAACCACACACATAGACGGACAGGTAGGATTTCCCTGTTGGCTGTGTGGCTTCAACGTGCCCATGAAAATGAATGTTTAAAGGGTCCTAAGAGCTGTCAGATTGAAACCACAAAGTGCCTGGTATGGTATAAACCAGTCGTTAGAAATAATCTCCCAACAAGCACTTGTAGCACTCGCGTTTGGACTGGCAATGGCCGTCAGGAACTCTATCATGACTGCTCGTGTCATCTCCACCATCCTCACCTCCAGCACTTAGAATGGATTTGGGGTGAAACCAGAAATAACATTCCTGTCTTCTGCTGAGTTCAGAACGAACTGAGAAATAGAACCCACACAAAATATATTTTTTGAAAGGAACTTTATTCACAGAGCTGGGTTGGACAATGTAGATTGGACAGGGGTAAGAGGACTTCCTCGGAGCCCCGGTGGCTCTAACCACAAGGTCAGCAGTTTGAAACCACCAGATGTTCTTTAAAGAGCAACAGTCTCAGAAACCCACAGGGGAAGTTCTATCCTGCCCTCTGGGTTGTAACGAATCAGCATCATCTCGACGGCTTTGGTGTTTTAAGGGGACTTCCAAGGATGTCCTTTCTGAATTGAACTTATCCCAGTCCTTAAGTTCTCATTCTTCCCAGGGTCTATTCCCAGGAACACTCCCAATAAACCCCTGCAAAGGGAGAAGAGAAAATGCAAAGCTCAGCTGTTACCTGGCAAGAGACTGGGGCCACACAAAATGATAACGACACGTCTCCGCTCTTGGGCCCCACTACAGCAGAGTGGAAATTTCAGCGGTCAGAAAACACAAGTGAAGAGACTGCATTCTCTTTAAGCAGTTATGATGTCAATAGGAGAGAAGCTGTAAGCTGATTGCCTGGGAAAGGATGGAAAATTATCCAGTAAACACTCAAAGGACTTGAAACCCAAGATGCCAAGAGATTTGTCCACCAATGTTATTGTCGCATTCTTCAAAAGAGCCACTGTGCCCATGCTCCGGCCAGTGTGAGGCCATTCCCTACTCTGCTGAGCACTGTGGAAGGGTGTGCATTCCACAGTGCACTGGGGGAAGCTCCCGGAGGGAGGGTGTGAGATATTGGGGCAGGATACGGGGACAGCTAGACCTCATGTACTGCCCAGAAGTAGCCTGTACTTTCCTTCAGGAAGGAGTCTGGTGCCTTAGTGGTGAAGCAAGGCCAGCAGTTTGGAAGCATCCTGTGCTCTGTGGGAGAAAGACGGACTTTCCACTAGCGGAAAGATTTACAGTCTCGAATGGAAATCCAAGGGCGGGTCTGACCTGTCCTAGAGGTCACTATCAGTCCGCCTCTGCTCATGGCAGTGAGTTTGTTTGTTTGTCTTTCTTTCCTGATGATCTGTCTGGGTTTTGTTTGTTAGCTTTCTCCTGGGGAACCATCCCATGGTGGCAAGTTGAGCGTGAGACTGGAGCAGACCTGGCCTGCCAAACATGCACAGAAAGGACAGACTACCTTCACGCAGTCTTGAAACAGCAAACGTCATCAGAAAGACTTCACCAGACCGTCGTAGAAGATTTTTGGAAGCTAGAGGTCCAATAAGCCATATCCAGCGATGAATCACAACCCCACCCTAATATATATTCGTGATCATTATGGGTTAAATCCGTTACATAGCCACAATCCCCTCAAGTGTACTTCCTGGTACCTAAAATAAAGAAATAAGTAAACCAAACTCCCTGCCATCAGCCCAATGCGTGTGAACGCATAGTATAAAGCTAGAAACTCCCTTTGGGGCCTGCAGTCTGCCCTGGCCACTCTAGTCCCAGCTTGCATCTCACTTGATGAAGCAAATCAAAGTTTTTTGGTTTTGTTTTTTTGGGGGTGTGTGACGAAGCAAAGTTTTTCTGCTTTCCTTTCATCCAATCTCTGCCTTCGTGTCTCTGCTGTACCGAGAGTGAGACCTGCATTGCTAACAAAAGGACTGACCAAACGTGGTACATATGGTGGAATATTGGGGGGAGGGTGCCATAAAACGAAACAAAGTCCCAGTACACATCACGACCAGGATGAAACTTGAAAACCTGATGCGAAGTGAAATGGATCAGATTCAAAAGAAGACATATTATATGCTGGCACTGGTAGGACATCTCTAGAAGAAACAGAAAGTGGATGAATGGGCCCCCCTAGTCTTAGGGGTGGCAAGTACAGGGAGATATTGCTTAAAGGTACAGGATTTGAAAGGAAATAGTGATGGTGGAGCACAGTGCTGTGAGTGTGGTGAATGCCACTGGATGGGATAAATGCCAGAAGGAAGGTTTTGGGTTGTGTCTGTTTTATCGCAGTTTTTACTGAAGTCCCCAAGTGCTCGAGTCCGCCAGTTTCCTGCAAGATGAATCTGTGGGCTGGATCCCTCATCTAGAGTCCATCACAGCCAACCTTCTTGGGCTGTGTGTATGTGTGTGTGTGTGGGGGGGGAATGGTGTGTGTGTGTGTGTGTGTGTGTGTGTGTGGACAGGGGTGTTTGGACATAATCTGGGGCTTGGAGCAGGGGAGAGGGAGAAAGCTTGGAAATGGTTACTCTTCTGGAGCAAGTCTTCCAGAACTGGTATCATTCGATCTGTTGGCTTTGCTTTCTTTCATAGTGATTGGATAAAGTTTGATCATAGACCAGGCAGGCAGGCCAGCCACCATGATGCCAATGAGTCTGAGCTTTTTCATGGGCCACCTCCACCTTTCTATCCTGTGACTTTTGTCCTCAGTATCAATGTCCTCATTATGACAATGGCAGTTGCCTCTCAGTCTTGTGCTTCCTTCCTCCACAATACAGTTGATACAGTAGACCCATGAAGAACATGAGTTTGAACTGCTCCAGTCCACTTACATGCAGAGTTTTTTTTTTTTAAGGCCTCACTGCCCTCAGGTGGTGGGAGTAGGAGGCCCAGCCTTTGCTCCGTGGAGCTGGAATCAAACCTCCACCCCAGTGGGCCGCAGTCCCATGCACAACCACTACGCCACCAGGGCTCAGCCCCGCAGAGTTTGTTTTTTAATGTTGTTTATCTTCTCTTTGGAAACAGCTTATATCTCTAATGCAGAGGTTCTCAATCTGTGAGTCATGACCCCTTTGGGGGTTGAACAACATTTCACAGGGGTTACCTAAGACCATCAGAAAACACATATTTCCCATGGTCTTAGGAACCCAGACTCCACTCCTCTACTGCCTCCAGATAGGTCCACCCACATGCAGATACACCCACGTAGGAGTACCCTGGTGTGAAGACTGTTACCCATGCTTCAAGACAAAATTTATCTGTCATTAGAAATAAATATTTCACAATATATAATTACATATTGTTTCTGTGATTAATCACTATGCTTTAATTATGTTCAATTTGTAGCAATGGAAATACATCCTATATATCTGATATTTACACTATCATTCATAACAATAGCAAAATGACAGAGATGAAGTAGCAACGAAGGCTGAGAACCACTACACTAGATGCTCCCACCACCACTGGATCCCCAAGACTTTTCACCCCTGCCCTGTGATCTTCCTGCATCAGTGTCATTGCATGTGTTGCAGGAGTCTGAAGAGGAAATTATAGACTGGTATTGGACATATGGGCTAATATCGGACTTATGAACTTGATCTGCACTGGGATATTTCCTTAATATACAATCACTCTTTGATATAAAGTTCTCTACCTGGACGAACACAGACAGGGAATTCCCAGAATCCCGCGAGACTGGTAGGATACCTGAAATTATGTATTCTTTTTGGTTTTTCTTTTTGCAAGTTATGTTTTTCTCTTTTTATTCAATCTTTTATTTTCTTTTTGTTTTCTCTCTGCTATTGTTGGTTTGCCTATCTGTATAAGGTAGACATGGGAAGCAAGGCCAAGGAGAAGGCACTAGGACTGGTGATTCTGGAGGGACTTGGGGGAGGGGGGTGGAGGGAGGTAGCGGGGGAAGGGAGTAGTGAGCAAACAACGCTACAGACAAGGGAACAACCAGGGAATTAAAAGCAACAACAAGGACAAAGAGATCCTAGAGAAACAGCAACCTTTATCAAAGGGTGAGTCCAGCTGAGTAGAATTACTAAGAGGGAGAAGAAGGGAGCGTGTGATGGTGGAGCAGGAGGAAAGTAAGAGAAAATACAAGAAAGGTCTAGGAAGCAGAACTATGTATCGACGTATGAGCATAGGTGTGTACATATGTAAATACATTAATTCATAAAAATAGATATATCGGTCTATATTTACATGGAAATACACTAAGGCAGTGAATGAACTTTGGGCCTCTGTTCCAGTCCTTCATTAGAACATTTTGTTCTAACAACCTGGCATTCTGTGATGCTCACTCTCCAGGCACAATTGTGAAGTAAAAAATGGATACACAAGCAAATGTGGTAAAGGAAGCTGATGGTGCCTGGATATCAAAAGATATAGCATCTAGAGTCTTAAAGGCTTGAAATGAAGTAAGCAGCCATCTAGCAGAGAAGCAGCAAGCCTACATGAAAGAAATACACCAGCCTCAACAAGATCACATATTAAGCATCCAAAGACCCAAAACAAACAAACATGCTTTTCAGAACGAGGGGGGCCAGAGCAGAGCCCCAACCCATCTGTAAACAATGGGACATCACCTCACAGAAGGATCTCAGGAAGGGACGAGTCAACCAGAGTACCGTATAGCACTGATGAAAACACAAAATATTCCTCTGGTGCCTTGAGGCTTCTTCACTCCCTACTATCATCACCCTAGTCCTGCCTTCCACTTCAGGATAGACCAGAGCATGTACACTGGCACATATAAGAGCTCATGACACACGGAATCCAGGTCAGATAAACCCCTCAGGAACAGAAATGGGCATAGCAATACCAGGAGGGTAGGAGGAAGGTGAGGAGCAGGGGGAGGAAGGGGGAACCGATTGCAATGATCAATACATAACCACACATTCCTGCCCAGGGGGATGAACAACAAACTAAGGGAAAAGGGAGACAATGGTCAGTCTAAGATATGAAAAGAATAATAATTTATCATTTATCAAGAAGTCACAAGACTGGGGGAGGGAGAATAAAAAGAGGAACTGATACCAAGGGCTCAAAAAGAAAGCAAATATTTACAAAATAATTATGACAACATATGCACAAATATGCTTGATACAATTGATGACTAGATGTTATGATAGTTATAAAAGCTCTCAATAACCTGATATTTTAAAAAATAAATAAATAAAATGTACCTTTTTAATAATACAAATACTCCTGCTTTGGTGAATAAATTCAATCACATCGGATCACTTCTCTCAAGGGAAGTAATAGAAATAGTTGAGTCGAATTCTAGAAAGATGGAAACACACTCCCTACCCCCAACACACACACACACACACACACACGTGAATTCACAGAATTTCCTTCACTCATGAATTTTCCATCCGTGTGTGTGTGTGTGTGTGTGTGTGTTGCAAGGGACAGGGGGGCAATCTTCAGTATTTTCTATTACTAAACCTATTTTCGAAATAATTTCGACTTGAAAGGTAGGTGCTTCCACATTGCACCGTCACATTCCAGTGTACGTCAGAGGCCCAGCCTAGAGAAACAGACACTCGTGAGACCCAACTGAGGCTGTCTTGAGGGACACTCAAGGGCCTGAGTGATTTCTCTCCACTTCCTCGAACTGCAGCTGGCCTGCAAGACTGGGGGCGTCAAAAAAAAAAAAAAACAGAGAGTCACAAATAACAGAAGTCATGTGTTGCTGAAGAGTGCTTAAAAGCAACTTGTCAAGGGGATTGGATACAATTTGACACCTATGTTGGCCACATTCGTCGATGTCCTGCAGCTATGGGACAATCTCACAGAGTCAGCAAGTTGTGGACAGATTGTCTGGGTCGTCTGGGTAAGCAGTTTCAGTATGTTTAAGTGTCGAGACAGCAGGAAACATCAGTAAGGAAATTACATACACCCTGTGGCTTTGGAGAACTGAATGTTCCCCATGAGATGGGCAGGGACACACTTTCCAGAATAAGCATCACTATTATTGATGGTCTAGTGAGTTATGCACTGGGTTGCATGATAGGTTTACTGTGCCAAGTAGACCAATAGGAACATGTGGGCAGAGTTTGATCAGGTCACAGCTTAATTGGAGAGCAACTGACATATATGAAGATGGCTGGGATCCCATCTCTGTCTTGCTCCCTGGTGAACGGACTAGTGTGCTGCTGCTTTAATGAGTTCCCTGCTTCAATCAGTATGCTGCACTACCTGTAGGTCAAGCCAACCCATGGATCTTGTTACCAGAGCTTGAGGTTCCTTTGACCCCCGCTTCACCAAGCTACTGGTGTGTACATCCCTTGAGCTTGAGCCTGGTGAATTCTGTAGCCATGCATTGCTTAAGTTCAAGATTGCACCGGATCTGCTTTGATAAGTTCCCCATCCTACTGAGTTTTGCTGACCCACCCTGCTGCCTGCTGCCTACAGGCAGACTCTGCCAGTCAACAGACTCTGACTACCTTGCCTGAGGGAAGACTCCACGGCTGCTTCCTTGAATTGGGCCCTCTGTACTGCTGCGTGAATGAATGAACTGCTATCTTTCTTCTCACTGTATAAACCTCTCCTCTAATATATACATATAATCGTAAGTGTCCAGATTTTATTTCTCTAGAGAGTCAGTACAAGGGCAGCAGTTCTAAAACAGCAGTCAGCTCATAGCAGAAAGACGAAGTTTTCTATTCCAGTAACCGTCACAGTCTTAGAAATCCACAGCTGCACTTTTGCCTTGCCCTATAGTGTTTCTGAGTCAAAATTGGTTCACTGACAGTGAGTTTGATTTGGTTTGGTCGGGAGCCCTCACGGTGTAGTGAATGATGAGTCAGGCTATCAACCAGAAGGTCAGCAATTTGTGGGATTTCTCTTTCTTTTCTTCAAAAACCAGAGTTTATAGTTGCTGTTAGCTATGATCAATGGGGCTAGATAGTGTTGTCCCTGACTTCAGGCACAATAGAGTAAGTGCTGCCTGCCTCTAAGTCAGGGGGTCTCATCCTTCCAATGCTGCGACCCTTTAATACAGTTCCTCATGTTGTGGTGACCCCAACCATCAGAAATATGTGTTTTCTGATGGTCTTAAGTGACCCTGTGAAAGGGTCATTTAACCTCAAAGGGGGTCGGGACCCAGTGGTTGAGAACTACTGTCCTAAGCCATCTCCTGGATCGTTTCTCAAACACAGGTCTCACAACAGATCCATACATAGTGTTTTCATTGGCTGGTTTTTAAAAAGTAGATTTCCAGGCCTTTCTTCCTAGTCTTAGGCTGGAAGTTCCTATGAAACCAATTAGGCAGCTTACAAGTTTTCATTGGCCTACGGTGGTAGCTGCTCCTGTTAGCAATCCTTCTCCATTCTTTAGAAAATTGAACTGAACCTTAGAGTCCCCAAAGGGATCCCACCCCTCAGAGGACAGATCAGAGGCAAAGGGTTTTTGTGACAGGAACAGGGCTTTGCACACGTTAAAACAAAAATATACATGAACAGTTCTAACTCTGTCTGGACTGTGTAAGGAAGTGTTGCACTATTGTTTACCATTCTAATCATCATCTTCATCATTATTAGATCCTAAGACTCAGATGTCAATTAGAAAAAGTCCTGGCTTTCAGGGAGCTTGTGGACAAGAAAGGCAGAGAGATATAGCCAATCATTAAACCAATAAGCATGTAAAAGAGTCATTGAATGTGTGTTTGGTACACTGGAAGAAGCAGAGGACTTAGAGAAGAGTAGGGATGGGACAGGGAATTTATCCCGGTATTAGGATGCATAGAAGAGCTGTTTGAGATGACAAAACTTGGCAGTAGACTTTATCTGTATCAAGCTAAAGCTTTATTTTCCAGGATTTCCTTCTGAGTGAGTTTGGGCTAAGGGACAGTTTACAAAAGATTTGGGAGGAAGGGTTAAAGCAAAGGCATGCTTTAATTACTGCAAATGAGCAAACATATGCCTGGTCCAGGCCTACTCAGGGCTCACATCCTCTCAGCCCACAGCTCTTAAATTTTAGGGTTCTTGGGTTTCTGGCCTCCCAGGATGCCCCTGTCCCACATGTGGCTGCTCTTTTCCACATGTTTGTTCCTGCCCAGTTGTGAACCCCAGTTGGGCTTCTGCAAAGCTTGGCACACGTCCCAGAAATCATGTGAACCCTTTGGAGACTGTCACACCTGAAACTCTTCGTTTCCTTCCTAAAAACTCACTTGGATTGCCAAACATGCTTTGGTGTGAATTCTTTCAGTGTGCGAAGCCAAGAACCAAGGAACAACCCACATCAGAAACTGAGCAATTTTCCCTATTATTGACATCTTACATTCATGCGATACATTTTTTATAATTAATGAAGCACCACTGGCATATTATTGTTTATTGAAGCCTGTTATTTTACCCAGACTGCTTTTTAAATAATCTTCCTTTTTCGGCTCTGGGATTATACATTGCATTTGGTCATCAGAACTCTTCCAGCAACTCCTGGTTTAGATAGTTCTCAGATTCCCCTTTTTGGATGACTTCAACAGTTCTGAGAATGATTGGTTGGGCATTTTGTAAAATGCTCCCCTAGGGGAATTTGTATGATGTGCCTCCCAAGGCAACAGAGAATGTGGGCTTTTAGGAGGAAGACCACAAAGGTAAAGAACTATTCTCATCACATCACTTCAAGAATAAATACTATTGACATAACATACCGCTCCTGAAGTTGACCTTGATCAAGGAGGGAGGTGCTAGCTTGTCTCCCCACCCAGCCCTCATTCCCATACTGCCTTCTCTGAAAGGACTTCACTATTCACAGCTAACATTTAAGGATTTAAGGACTGGGGTGAGCATTCATCATTCTCATCTCCCTGCCACCCCCATTTCCCATCTTCTCAGAATCCTTAGCTTAGAAAAGTGGGGAAGAAAGCTGATGGTGCCCAGCTGTCAAAAGCTAGAGCTTCTGGGATCTTAAAGGCTTGAGGGTAAACAAGCAGTCATCTAGCTCAAAACCAACAAAGCCCACATGGAAGAAATATACCAGCCTGGGTGACCATGAGGTGTCGAAGGGATCAGGTATCAGGTCTCAAAGAACAAACAATCGTATCATTGTGAATGAGGGGCAGTGTGGAGTGGGGACCCAAAGCCCATCTGGGGGTAACTGGACATCCCCTTACAGAAGGGTCGAGGGGAGGAGATGAGCCAGTCAGGGTGCAGTGTAGGAATGAGGACGCATACAACTTTCCTCTGCTTCCTAAATGCTTCCTCACCCCCCACTATCCTAATCCCAATTCCACCTTACAAATCTGGCAAGACCAGAGGATGCACACTGGTACAGAGAGGAACTGGAAACACAGGGAATCCAGGACGCATGATTCTTCAGGAGCAGTGATGATAGTGGTGATACCGAGAGAGTGGGGTACAAAGGGGGAACCGGTTACAAGGATCTACATATAACACCCTCCCTGAGGGATGGACAACAGAAAAATGGGTGAAGGGAGACATCAGACAGTGTAAGATATGCAAAATAACAATAATTTATAAATTATCAAGGGTTCTCGAGGGGGGGGGAGTGGTAGGGAAGGGGAAAAATGAGGAGCCGATACCAAGGGCTCAAGTGGAAAGCAAATGTTTTGAGAAAGATGATGGCATCCAATGTACACATGTGCTTGACACAGCGGATGGATGGATGGTGATAAGAGTTGTACAAACCTCCCCCCAAATGACGTAAATACTGACACAAAGTATGTATGTATATATTGTGACTAGAGATGTATGAGCCCCCAGTAAAATGATTTTTTTAAAACCAACAACAAAGAATCCTCAGCTCGGTGTAGCTGTCGAGTCTGCAGGCTGATTGGCCCTGGGTGGGGGGTCAGAGCTCTTAATTGTCGTCCTCCCCCCTCAGTCTTTTGGAACCCACTCAGCAAGGAGTGGCACCACCTCTGTGAAGTGACCCTCCATTCCTCTCCCACTACAGTGAGGGCAACTGTCCCAGAGTCCTAGGAGGGGACCTCTCTCACGGATTTGACCCAGCATCCCTTAAGTATGCTCAACCCAGGAGAAACGCATCGTCAGCTCTGTGACACGGGTGCGCACGCCCACCTGCACTGTGTATGCTGAGCAGGCCCGCAGCACAAGCCTAAAGCCTATGGAATTTGACTCTGATGCCCCTTGGCTTGCTTTTACTGGCTGTCCTGGAGGGACCTCTGCCTCTCCATACTCAGAGCCCCCTCCTGATCTGCTTTCCACTAGCCCAATGCTCCCCTCCCTCCCTGGCCAGGATACAATCACAAGTTAATTAGTAGTTGGGTTGTAAAACTCGGCCCAGCACTGGGAGGGTAGGCTATAGACCCCCAAACACCCTCCTGGGGAAGAAAGAGGCCAGGGATGGGGATTGAGCAAAAGCAATGATTTTTAATCCATTTACCTGTCGTTTCCTGAGAACTGTGAAAGTTTCCTACTTCTGTGCTTTCAAGCTATAGGAAATGCAGTCATCACTAACAGTGAAAAATCGATCCTGCCTCTCGGCATCTCGGCTTAGCTTTGGGGGATGCTGATTTGCATTTCTATCACCCCCTCTCCAAGCTTGATGAAGGCAGCCTGGCCTTCCCATTTGCCCCATTATTTTTCACAACCACCTTTGGGCAGCTCACATTTCTGATCCAACTCCGTTTTAGAAAGGCAAGTCGTTTCTCAGTAACTTAAGGGAACTTGCTGCTCTCTCCCTGGGTGAAGTTTTAGAAAAAGGTTTATTTTCCCCTCTAGGCTGATTTTGCTTCACTGAAGTCACCAGAGACTGAGTAAACTTTGCATTTTCATCAGCTCTCCTCCCAATGTGCTGCACTAGAGTTTAATTTCAGTGATTTGCAGTGGAAGGGATCAAAATGGTCCACACCCTGTGCTGTCTTCTTGGTAACGTTCCAGAAAGCTCATCACTTGCTGGCTGTTTGTTCTCCAGTACATTGTGTTAAAAGCCAAAAAGTGCAGAGAAACACCAGAATTTGTATCACAGAGTACGTTGATTTTGATAGATAGGATGGGACTTGGGCACCATCATGCTTGGGGAAGATACTCCAAAGAAAGCATGAAGAAGGCAGGGAACATAGGTGGGGTCAAGGCAAGGTCGTCTTCTGAAGGTAAATTCCTTCCTGAGGCAGTCACCTAATCTGGTGTCAATTTGAGGATTAAGAGTGTAGGGGTGGAGTCTAGTCTGTCAATCTCGAGATGGCCAATGAGACCTCTGTGTGGACATGGCCTTCTCCTCTAAGAATTCTGGGAAATCTGGTAATTCTTTCTTGGAAGCAGGAGACACTCTCTCACTTCCTGGGAGACATTGCAGCTGACAAGGCTGGCTCCCTGTGAGACATCCCTGAGGAGAAGTCACACGAACCTTCCCTGATGCGGCCAGACCTGGACCTAGAGAAACTATGTGGAAACTCCTGCCAACTCTGAGATGCTTACACCACCACTGCATCCAAAGACTTTTTACCCACTGGCTTGTGATCATTCTGCATTTGGCATCATTGCATGTGTTTCATAAGTCTGAAGAGGACTAATAGATTGGTATCGGACATATGGGCTCATACCAGATTTATAACCTTGGACTGGACTGGGTTGGGATATTTTTATCAATGTTCAGTTGCTCTGATATATAAACCTCTCCTTTATGTACATATGCATGTTTATGAATTTTGTTTCTCTAGTCTACCCAGATGGACACACTTCCATACAGGTTTCCAAGAGACAGAAACACAGCCACATGCAGGGCTCCAGGGTGACAGGGTTGTGACAATAGTCATTAAGGACATACTATACACCCTAAGATGGGAACTGGTATGAAATGACTCCGTCATAGTCAACCAGATTCAGATTTTTTACTTCACTTTTGGTGAAGTGGCAATGTACCTGCAAGGGGAACAACTGCTGATCGAGTCCTGGAATGGGAGACTCAGACTTGACATGGGGAGCCTTTTTAGGAGCCTGATGTTGGGGATTGGGTCATCACCAGCACTATGCAGAGCAACACACATTCAATGTGACTTGGTTGCAGGCCCTCTTTGAGTCGGGCACCATTGTTTCCAACTCTGCTGTTCATGTGGTTGTCATGCAGTGTGCATGCTACCATTGTTTTTTGAGAGGGAGATTACATTTTTAGTAGAGCATGGATGCCATTTCTCTTTCTGTTTAGTGGTCTGCTCCACTCAGATTTTGTCATTTGAGGGGTTGTTTGGCTTTGTTTCAAGGACCATGACTGAACTGGGAAGCACTGCTTGGAGGGCCTGCTGAAAACACTTTCCAATGAAACCCTGGAGTCCCTGCTCTTCAAAACTGGTTGCACATAGGTCCTTCTCTCAAATAGCCTCCATTAAGCTGCTTATCAGGCTATTGTTTGACCTGGGGTACATCAGGAAAATCAGTTCCTTAAAGGACCAATGTTCAAAAGGATGTCTCAGGGCAAATGACCTGGGGAAGTCACTCTACCTTCATGGATCCAGAAATCTGGATATCAGCAGAATTAGAATGGTTTCTCAATATTGCAGTCCTTTCACAGGGAGTTCCAGGGCTCCCTTTGGGATCCATGCTGCTATATTAGTCCCAGAACACACAAAAAGCACAAAATCGTCCCCAGCCCCTCAGAAGCTCACAATCCAGTGGGAGACAAGGTACATACATAATATGGCAAAACGATAAAATAATGTCAATGAATCAGTAATCAATTTGGGTGATGATAACCTTCATGTCACACATCTTTAAATACCCCAATCTGGGGTTCCTTCCACTCTTTGCCTCATGCCTCAATCCTGGCTCCCCAGGCTCAGGGCAACACTTGCAGAGGAAAGGAGCCTGGCCCACCACACAGCCCAAGTCTCCCAAATCACTTTGCATACCACGCCTTCACTGCACCCCAGCTCAGTTCAAGCTTCTGCTCTAGGACTCAGATTGTTTTGAGGCTCCATCTCTCTTACCTTCAGCCTCCAAGGCTTCTCAACAATCGGCACCCTCCCACATCACCTGTGTTTGATCTACTCCTGAAAGCTTGACAACATCGTCTGAGCCCCTGGATTCAGCTGGGCTGAACATTTATCCACCCTTGATTTCCTTGGCTAATGAGCCAGTAAGCTCTCTGTCTTCGTTATCTAGTGTTGCTCGAAGAGAAATAGCACACGTGGATGGGGTGAACAAACAGAGATGTGTCCTCTCACAGTCTAGGAGACTACAAGTCCAAATTCAGGGGGCCAGCTCTAGGAGGAGACTGTAGAGAAAGCCTCTGTTGGTTCTGAGAGAAAGTTCTTATCTCCTTTCAACATCTGTGAGCTCATTGTCAAATAAAGATCCCATGTGCCTTGGCACTGCCTTCTGTGGGCCTGGGAGATTCACAGCCCAAGAACCCTGAGTCGAAAGGGCACAGTCCACTCCTTGGCACTCCTTAAGATTTTCAATACATATTCAAGTAATCACCACTAACATGTTCATAAGACCCTGCTGCTTCCCTAGTCACTGTGGTGATAGCTGCAGGTTGTAGCAGTGCACTCATTCATAGTCTTTCTCTGTGTGTTCACTATGAAAGGAGATGACAGTATTTTTACAAAATGTGACAACAAAATTCTGGAGCCTGAGAAAGGATTTTTTTTCCTTTGTAAGATCTGGTGAGGTCTTAAGTTAAACGGGTACATTTGTGTGGGTTCTAAACCTTACCTTATAAATATAGCAGGCTGCCTCTTACATCCAAAGGATGAAGTTCCTGGATGAGTAAAAACATTCCACTAGGCCATAGAATGTTTCCAACATCACATTTAAGTTAACACACAAAAAAGATTCCATTCAACTACAGAGAAAGAAACTAAAGCATGTTTTGAGATTGGTGATGATAACAAATGTACAAATGTGCTTGACAAATGTGGATGGATGGATTGTGATAAGAGCTGTAGGAACCCTTGACAAAATGATTTTTAAATGAAAAAGAAAAGAAACGAAAGCATTTAACGATGAACTTTTCTCACCTGAGTTTGCTGTGGATAACTAACGCTAATTTGACAGTGTTTTTTCAAGGTCAATATGAATCACTCTCTTGATATATATTTAGACTCTAAAAGTGCACCCATTTCTGTGGTGCTTAGATTTTACTCTAATGAGATGGTACCTGTGTGAAGGTAAAGGTGGAGGGGTGGTCTTTTTAGAAACGAGTCCCTGAGAAGTTCCCCCTTTCTGGTCTCTCGCTGTCCCTGCTGGCTGGGACCCTGTCTGCTCCCAGGTGTTGCCCCCTGATCCTGGGAGCAAGCATGGGAATTATCAGTGTCCTGCTTGGTTTCCACATGACTCTACACCCACCACTACCTGTAATCTCCTGCATTTCACTTCGCCTTTTTTCATTACTGGACTGCACGGGATGCGTCTGAAGAGGCCCATGGACTTGAGTTGGACTGGCCTGCGACGCCTTCTTGACTTACAAGATCTCCTTGATATAAAGTCCTTTCTTCTACAGATGCAAGCAATGCTGGGCTTGCTTCTCTTGACCACCCAGCCCAGCACAGTCTTTCTCAGTTAACACACTCATGAAATGTGCATTTGGTCCTCCTTGCCTTTAACATCCCAGCTCTTCTTTCTTGGTCAGAGTAGGTCTCTCTCCTTCTCGTTTCACTTATATATAATCTCCTCTATCATCCCCCAAAGAGACTGACATAAAATATAGCCTAATAACAAAATGGCAAAAACTCAAATCTTGTTTAAAACCTCATGCTTCCTGTCTGTTCCCTTCTGTCTGGAACTCAGACCCTAAATGAACAAATGATACATTTTAATCTGGAGAATGCAGTTGCATTGGAAAATATGTGGTCCTCTGTATTTATTGTCACCACCCCCATAGCACACTTTCCTCTGTGTGGACAAACCCAACTCTTACCCAAGAGGGAAACTGCCACCCTCACAGGGAGTCGGATGCAGTGGCCTGCTTTGGCTCTCTTCTGTGTTCCTAGGACAGCACTGAGAACAGACTTCCCGTGTGGCCAGTGATTAAGCACTGAGTTCAAGAGTCAACTGAAAGCTAAGACCCATTGCTAACAAAGGAGTTTGTAGAAATAGTTTATCCTGTTCACAAGGTTCAGAATTTCAACAGCATCGACACTGCAGCACCGGGAACCGTAAAGAAAAAGTGGTGGTGGTGGTGGTGGTGGTGGTAGGGGTTGGGGGGTGGGGGGAAGTGTTCCTAGTATGAACTGATAGAGAACTTATTCTACCAGTTCTCACCTTCCATGTGCATGCCCCATAAGTAAGTCACAGGGTCAGCCCCATGTTTTAGGAGAGCCGAGGGTCTGAGATTTCTTTATTTTTCAGGTGCCTTCTCCAAAATGTGATCAAACAGGAAGGTGTGCAAAAGTGAACCTCTGAAATTCAAACCAATCTAACAATAACCAAGGATATCTTCTCTGTGACTGCAAACATCCCCATTGCCTTCATCTGTTTTTTAAAAAAATTCCCTTCAAGCTTAAACAAAAGAAAAACTCACTGCCATCAAGCGAATTCTAACCCATGGTAATCCTATTGGACAAGGTGGAACTGCCCTCCGTGGATTTCAGAGACTGTCACTCTTTCCAGGAGTAGACATCTTTGTCTCTTCTTCTCAGTTCTGCTGCTGCTTTTGAACTACTTACCTTGGGTCAGCAGTCCAACTCTAGACACGATGCCACCAGGGCTCCCTTTTCAAAGTTAAGACACAATTAATGATACTGTTTTCCTTTTCTGGAAACTATACACACACACACACACACGTACTACTCAGCATATGAAAGTCACACACTCATAGTACATGTGTATCTGTAATTGGCCCTCTCATGAAGTGCATGTTGGTTCTCTTTGCTTTTACCATCCTGGCTTTTCTTTCTTTTCTTTGTTTGCTTTTTTGTTTTTAAATCATTTTATTGGGGACTCATACAACTCTTATCACAATCCACACATACATCCATTGTATGTCAAGAACATTTGTACATCTGTTGCCCTCATTGTTCTCAAAACGTTTGCTTTCTACTTAAGCCCTTGGTATCAGCTCATTTCCCCCCTTCCTCCTCATCCTCCCTTTCTCATGAGCCCCGATAATTTATAAATTATTATTACTTTGTCATATCTTACCCTGTCTAATGTCTCCCTTCACCCAGTTCCCTGTTGTCTGTAACCCAGGAAGAAGGTTATATGTAGATCCTTATACTCGGTTTCCCCTTTCTACCCCACCATCCCTCCACCCTCCCAGTATCGCCACTCTTACCACTGGCCCTGAAGGGATCATCTGTCCTGGATTCCCTGTGTTTCCGGTTCCTATCTGTACCAGTGTACATCCTCTGGTCTAGCCGGATTTGTAAGGTAGAATTGAGATCATGATAGTGGGGGAGAGGAAGCATTGAAGAACTAGAGGACAGTTGTATGTTCCATCATTGCTACGCTGCACCCTGACTGGTTCGTCTCCTCCCTTCTGTAAAGGGATGTCCCACTATCTACAAATGGACTTTGGTTCCCCAGTCTGAACACCCCTAATTTACAATTATATAATTCTTGGTTCTTGGATACCTGATCCCTTCAACACCTTGTGGTCACACAGCTGGTGTGCTTCTTCCATGTGAGCTTTATAGATCTACATGCATATATTTATAGGTTTAGTATTAAGCACCAGATGGACATTGGGCCCCCACTCCAGTACTTCCTCAATGCAAGAACACTTTGTTCTTTTAAATTGATATTCCATGATGCTCACCTTCCTGACATGATCGCCAAAGACAAATGTGCACTTAAGCAAAAGTGGGGAAGAAAGCTGATGGTGCCCAGCTGTCAAAAGATATAACATCTCAGGTCTTAAAGACTTGAAGATAAACAAGTGGCCATCTAGCTCAGCAGCAACAAAGCCCACAAGGAAGAAGCACACCAGCCTGTGTGACCACAAGGTGTTGAAGGGATCAGATATCGGGCATCAAAGAACAAAAAACATATCATTGTGCCCACCTTTCCGATAAGATCACTGAAGACAAATGTGTGCATAAGCAAATATGGTGAAGAAAGCTGATGGTTCCCAGATATCAGAAGATACAGTGTCTGGGGTCCTAAAGGCTTGAAGGTAAACAAGTAGCCATCTAGCTCAGAAGCAACAAAGTTCATATCGAAGTGACTCTTCTTTCTTTGTGGTGATTGGTCTCTCTTCCTCTGCTCCTTTTAAAACTCTCTATTCCATCCCCAAAGAGATTGACTCGATATAACCTAATCCTCTAGAAGGTAGCCTGCCCCATTAGCATAGCTGCCAATCATCCTGCCTTATTCATGGCATAGATTTTGAGAGTTACAGTGATGAGGATAATTACATCAGATCACAGAAATGAAGAAGGGTTACACAGTACCAAGAACCAGGGCCCAGTAAAGTTGATGCATATCTGGGAGATAGAAAGAAGTCAAACCATACCACTTACCGCATTTAGTTATTTACTTCAGTTTGCCTTGGGATTCTGGGAGTGTACTACAAAGAGTGCTGACGAGAGACTTCTGTGAAAGATTCAACTTGAAGGCTCAAAGGCTGAGGCATGTTAGGAGAAGCAGCACATCAGAGACGGTCAAAAGATACTTGGAAATCTAAGCAGGAGAAGGAGAGCTGATGGTTAGAAAAAAAAAAGGTAAAAAGAAACGAACACCAAAACCAAAAAATAGCATGCACACTACAAAACAACATAAAGTAATGTGGCAGATGTTTAAACATGCATCCAAATATGTAGAATCCATGAATTCAGATATGTGTTGACTTTGGCAAAGTAGTTATGTTGGGATAAGGGTCTATCATTGTCAGTCACCTCCCATTCCTGTCACTCCATGTGAGTCAGAGTAGACCTGGGCCTCCTAGGGTTTTCAAGAGCTGAAGGAACTGGGGAGCAGGTCAAGGACTTGAACCTTTGACTTTCCAGTTATCAGCCAAGGTCATTAACCATTTGTAACACCCAAGGAAGCCTGCCTCAGAGAACCAGACACAATCCAGTCATGTGGCAAGAACTCTATCAAGCAGTTGTCAGAACCAAAATTTTAAAAAGCTAAACTCACTGCCATCAAGTTGATTCTGACTCATGGTGACCCTTCACCCTTCATGACAGAGTAGACGTTCCCCTTAGGGGTTCTTTTAGGGGACTAGAAAGCCTTGTCTTTCTCCCCAAGAGCTGCTAGTGGTTTCAAACCACTGACCTTGAGGTTAGCAACCCAACATGAAACCCAGTATGCTCCCAGGAACTGGAGGTTGGAGGCAAATAGAAAACAATGAGATTGGGAAGGGTCAGGCCTTAGGGAAAGGGGGGTCCAAGAGTCACCCAACAAGGAAAGCGAAGGGAGGTCAAGAACTAGCCAGCTGTGGCCAGCACGTCCACTGACTGGGTGGACTCAGTGGAGGAGGTGAGCGGAGCAAGAGCTTTACCCTGAGCCTCGGGGTTGAACCAAGAAGCACCAGCTGTCAGTGGGAACAATCACGGCATGTTACCAGGGCAAATCCCTAGGCCAGCCAGAACTAGGGACAGGGACTTCTGACCCCAAGAGAAGATACTGAGCAGGGCCCGGACTCTGAGACCTCAGCGAGGCTTCAGAGCTAACACATGAAGAAGAGGCAGGCGAGGGCGGGGACCTTGAGCCCAGGAGACTTTGCCCCGATTGCCAGGAAAATGTGTTAGGAGGTTTCTGTCACATTTTCTAAAGCTGCAGGGAGAATTTGCTTTCTCTGCACGTCCATCTCTCGGACTGATGTAAACACAATTGCCCTGACGAGAAAGTCCTTCTTTTCAGCATGAGTTCCTGTCTTTCTCTTCAGACCATCCCCCTGCGAGTGTTGATACAATATTTATCAAGGCTTAAATAGCGCTGTTAAGTGCACACGCTGATTTAGGATGATGGAGTGTGTCAATGCAGAGAACAGGAATGCAACACCAGAAGTGGGCGTCCCCTAAGGACAGTAGACCTCATTAGCCAAAGGCCTACGAAGCAAACAAATATCGCCAGGCAGGAAGAAATGTTCTTTAATTAGGGTCTTCTTCGCACCTAATGTTACTGCCTGGTTTTTTGTTAGTGGTGTGTGTTTTTCTTTAATAGATACATTTCTAAATTATTATAATGTGTGTCTAGAGTTGGAATGTCAAATAGTACAGAATGGCATGAAGTGAAAAGGAAGCCTCTCCCTCGCCCCCACCCCTCCCCCTCAGTGCTACACTTCAGAGAAAGCCTCCTGGGGTTTGGGGTTTTGAATCCTGATGTGTTTCGGTGACCATTCTAGATGATATGCTTAGCCCTCTATTTCTGAGTTGATAGCATCAAACACTCTTGGGTATTAAAAAAAGGAAGTATTTCGCTCACAAGATTTGCAAGCGCATCTCTCCTCCTTCTGTTTCGCTCGTGGCCTGAGTGGGCTTTGTTTTCCCTATTGGCTGCCTTTATGCTTGTAAACAAGATCTTACAAAAGGCAGAGCAGAGAGCACTAGTAGCACAGGAGTTCCATTCAAGAACCTGGGCAGATGGTGGCATCCATTCATTCCAGAACACCAGGAGGAGACGGGTTGATGACAGAGAGTGACAGTCGAGGAGACGGATGACGAGTTCCAGTCAATCAAACGACGGTGAGGATGGCATCCCTTCTGCTGTACAGGGTATTCGTACATGTCCAACCAACAGAGGACACTGGCACTTTGTAACACATTTGTAACACATTATAACAATGTGTAACTTTGTAACACATTATAACAAATGTAGTATCTGGGAATGTCCTCTCTTTCTACCTGGAAGCAGGCTACACGTTCTCTCTCTCTCTCTCTGCTTCACTTCCTGCTGGTGAGACACTCGGAGAGCTGAAGGAACAAGGTGGAGCCCCGCACCCAAGTTGAGATGCTTCCATTGGCATGGGATTCCCAAGACTTTTCACCCACCAGCCTGAGATCTTCCTGCAGTTGGCACCATTGAGTGTGCTGTGTGGGTCTGAACAGGGACTTATAGATTAGTATCAGATATATGGGATGTCGGATGTAGGGACTTCCTCACGACTGGGCTGGGATGCTTTCTAGTTATATAATTGTTCTTTGACATAAAACTCTTTCTTAGACATATATGAGTGTCTCTGGATTTGTTTCTCCAGTCCACCCGGTCTAGCACAAGTATGCTTGTAAATTTATCAGTCACAGCAGAAAGAGTGGGATCAAACCCACAGAAAGAAAAAACGACAACAGCAAGAACAGCATCACGCATCACCACGAGACGCTCGAGGAAGAATGTCCCAAAGAGTTGAAGTCAACTGACTTTGTCTCTTGTCTCAGCTCCCATCAATTGCTCAACATCAGAGCACCTTTTTGCTGGCTTCATGGTTGAATAATAACTTTCTTCTGAAGTTGTTTTCTTTGACTTTTTGGTGATGTGGCATTTCTAACTATTCTTGTTGAGCAGGAGTGAATCACACGAAAACTTCCCTCCTTGTTCTCAGAGCACGGAGCTGTCAAATTCTCACTTGTTCAACCTGTTCAATCACACACACACACACACACACACAGAAACACACACACAAGCCTTGAAGCCAGCTTTTCCCAAGGCCTCTGATGTCATGCTAGAATGTGACCTGCATGTTCAGGCTGTGGCAGAGTGGGTCCATGGGAGTCTTTCCCGTTCCACACCTTCGTGTTCCTGGAATCTTGAGTCTCTCTCTCTCTCTCTCTCTCTCTCTCTCTCTCTCTCTCTCTCTCTGGTGTCCTCTCAATGAAGTCCATCCTCCCATCTGTTGGCTTGTTTTTAAAGACATGTCAAGAGCAAGGTTCAGGAATCTTGTATCTCAGACTTGATGGAAAGTTTGGCTGGCTATTGGACCCTGGGTTTAAGAGTGCTTGGGTTCCCTCCTGGAAAAACATAAAGCAATTTCTTTCACCTGTCCCACTGTCATTGATAGGAAGTCTGGTACCTTCTAGCTTCATTCTCTGATAAGGTGTCCCCCTTCGCTTTCAGAATAAGGCTGCAGGATAAAAATACACGCCACATTAAGACCATGTGGACACTCCTGGGAGGTCACTCTCCCTGGACTCTGTCTAGGTGGCGTAGGGGAGCCCAGGGCTCTGCCTATGGTGCGCAGTCCTTTTCCATGATGTCGGAGATCAAGCTGGGCCTTGAGTCTGTGCCCAAGCACGCATTCCTACCAGTCCTCAGAGCCCTGTGGGCAGTGACTGAGAAAACAAACCGTGCAGGGGGCACCCTCCAAGACCCCCCACCCGGATCTAGGTTCTGTTCTGTGAAGTTTACCTTGTTTTCCGCTTGTGGTTGTTGTTGCAGAAAAATAATAATAAAGCTTAAAAGCTTATGCTGAAGACAGCTCTAAGAGAGAATTATTCTCTAAGAGTCTGTGTTGGCTAGGGCAAGGGGCAGACTCTTCAGCCTGAAGAACCAATCCTGTCTCTCCTAACAACTTTAAAATCACCCAAGAGCCTTAAATATGTTTCTCCAAACAAATGAAGTCACCGTGATCTGAAATAATAACCTTCACATGTTTTCAAGGTTACTTCAGAGCCGCACGTCCACACTGAAAGAGGACTCTCGAGTCGCTGTTTGCTGACCACTGGGCTAGGGGATGCTGGTGTGGATTTGGATCCAGGATTGTCTTTCCAGGTGAAGGGGAGGCTGTGTGTCCATGCTCTCATGGATGGTTCTTCTCAGGGTCGTAGAAAGATTTTTAAAATGAGCCACACATGCCTGGGTGCTTTCAAATAGCCACATGTTTAAAATGGAAGGGGGCTGGGCTGAGCCCCGGTGGCGTAAGTGGTTGAGTGCGGGACGGCGGCCTGTGGGCTTCGTGGTTCAAATTCAGCAAAGGCTCTCAGGAGCAGCTCTGGGTAGCTCCCATGATCACCAGAGGGCAGTGATGCCTCCCCCCCAAAAATGGAAGGGGGCTGCTGTTCTTAGGAGCTGTCAACTCAACTTCAAGTGCACAGGAAGGACGTGATGCCCAGTCCTGCGTCATCGTCAGGATCAAGAGCACACCGGAGCCCCTCCACGCAGCTGCTGCACCTCTCCAACTCCCCGTGTCTCCACCACCCCTAAATATGGTGCCCTCCTCCAGTGCTTGAGCCCTTCTGATGACATGTACAAATCCAGCAAGTCAGATGATGCCTGGTTGAACCCTGCAAGGTGTAGACCACCAGGCCTTTCTCTCTCCTCGGTCTAACACCTGTCCACCCTGGACGGTCCTGCTATTTGAAATACCAGTGGTCCAGCTTCCATCACCATGGCAATATGCTTAGAAGGGGTGCATGGGAACCAGGACTCAGGTCACTCTGCTTTCCCGTGGCCTCCAGGGCCTCCAGGCCCAGGTCCTTGCTCTGAATGCCCACCTGTCAGGAGCTACCCTGCCTACACTTTGCGCCCAAGCCCTTGAGTGGCCAGCGCACTCCCAGCTCCCAGCTGTCTCCAGGGACCTTGGGGCCCTGCCAGAGAAGGTAATGGCAGGAAGCCATAATATATGAAAACAGTAGATTAAAACAAACAAGAGCATTTTGAATTATACTATGCATCACTTCCCTCACGTCTGACAACAGGAACAAAAAATCGCAGGCGGTAAAAGACCATCGTAGACCATAATGGTCTCAGAACTGGTGATAAAAGTGCTTGTGGGAGCAGAGGGAGCAGGCGGGCGCTGTGCAGGCTCAGCGCTGCCGCGGCCCACAGTGACTGGGTGAAGGCATTATCGTCTAAGTGCTCCTTTAAGACTTCCTCCAAAAAGCAGTGTGCTTGCGGGAGAATCGTAATTAGGCTGAATGGCAGGCCACCTTCACACGTTGTGCATCATCTTTAAAGATGACAGGGAAAGGGGGAGGGGGGGTGCGGATGATCCGGAGCTAGGTGCAGTCGTCACCCACGAAAGGAAAATAAAGCAGCAGCTGTGGCCCACCTAGCCCTGTCTAGCCATGTGGCTTCCAGCACCCTTTCTTTTTGCCTGCTGGAAACCCTGTGAGCCCCGCCACCCTGGCCGGTGGAAATGGCAAAGCCATGGTCAGCATCTCTGCCATTCTCTCTCCATGACTGGGGCGCAGTCAGAAGGCAGGGGAGATGAGAGTTCCAGGTCAATCGCAGCCCAGGGGGTCAGGCGTTCACTGGCCCAGAGAGAGAGAAGCATTTAGGGCTCGAGTGTGGTGGCTGGGACACGGGGGAGCTTCCAGACTCAGGGAGACGAGGAAGAAAGGACTGGTGGCAGCCTTCAGAGAAAAGGACAGCTCTGAGCTGTGACCATTCCTGGGGCTGGCCCAGTACCGGGCAGGGATCCTTCTGTCCCATTGTGTGTGGTGTTGCCCAGCGTTGGGGGCGGACCCCACATCCAGGTAAAATACAACATCACTAAAGTGTCCACTCCTTGACCCATTACAGTTTCCTTTCCTCCGTGCCTCCCCTCCCTTCCCCAAGTCCATCCCTGGCCCTTGGGCAACCCCATGGTGGCCTCACAGCTGCTGGGTCCTCTGGCACTCCTGGCTTAGCCCTGGTGCGGTGCCTCCTGTCCCTCAAAGGAATCACCGCCTTGGGTCAGCTCCCCACTTGAGACTGGCCTTACACCTGTGCTGGTGCCACCTCTTTGATTTCGTTCTGGGTTTAACTACGGCTACCATTGTTCATCAACTTTTCTTTTTTTTTAACTTTTCTAAGATAACAAAAAGCAATTTTTTTTTGAAGTAGGCTGCATTGTCAGTTTCTTTGTTTTATTTCCCATCACCAAAATCACCTGTGAGTCACTCTAGCTTTTCCAGGGCCTTCATCCGGCCATTAGCAGCACATTGGCTCAGTCCGCTAGACCTCTGGTCCGCAAACAGTGACTCTCGAGTCTGAAGGGGTTCTTTTGGCTACATACGTGCAGCGCACAGGTAAAACTGAAAAATGTCTAGGCTGTTATTCGGATCCTGGTGATTTCATCTGTCTACGAAAACAAATTTATGGCTCTCGAATACTTTTTTGAATTGCTGGGAGCGACAGAAGCGGCCCTCCTGTGTTAAAAGATTTGACCACCCCTGCAAGAGACCTTTCCTGCTGCCCAGTCTCCTCTTCTTGAACCCGTGACTCTCTGTGACATCTCAGGTGCCTCTCTCACTGGGACCCAGTGCCGCCCTCCTGTCGGGACTCCATACTCACTTGTTCCTGCGGAGTCCAGCCTGGTCTCACCCGGGTCCCAATGAGAACCACGGGGAGCTGGAATCTCTAGACAATGCTGAATTCCCTTTCTATTGTCTTGTACTAGAATGTCCCGTCACCCCCACAAAGAACCCCACCACCCCCAGGCTTCATCAGCTGTGGGTGTCAGGCGCCCTGGAGTCCGAGTCCTCGTGACAGAGTACAAGTGTCCACACAGCGAGGCTGAGGCTGAGATTCTGGGGGAACACATCACCAACCCTTTTTCTCACAGGCCTTTTGAACCCCATCCTCCTTCCAGCCCAGTTCATCCTCGCCTCCTAAGAGCTGGGAGAAATAGCCCATCGTTTCCTCTCCTAGCTTGGACACAGAGTGACACTGAGTGGTGAGAGGCCGAACTAAGAGAGAGGAAAAGGCACAGGGCTTCCTCATCCTAGCACTGGTTCAAGACCAAGGTCATCAGGAGTGGACCTCACACTGCCAGGCCCACTTTCTGCAGGAAAACCCAACAGAGACACTTTAGCTTCTGTTTTTCTGGGTTTTTAAAATTTTTCTATTTTCTGTTTATGTGACAACTGGAGCATTTGTAGAATGCTGTGGGGATGACTTGAGCTGTTCCCCTCAAAGTGAGCAGTTCAAAACCACCAGTGACTCCGAAGGGGCGGATGAAAGCATTGCGGTCTCAAAAAATCCACAGTGGCCGTTCTCCCTGGTCATGCAAGGGGGCCAGGAGTCTGAATGGACTTGATGGCCATGAGGAAAGCTGAGCTTACAGTTTGCCAAAATTTCACATCCACATAGCGCGTCAGCTTTCCTTGACGGCCCAGCGGCTGATAGAAGAGGTAGCACAAGGGAGTGAGAAAGGACTGACACGCTCAAACCTGATTTTAGAAAAATAGGTTCTCTTCTTGGTGGGTGACACATACATCGTCATCTCAGATCAGAAATCCCAGGTGGGTAAACATAATCCTATGCAAAAGACAAAAGGGAAAAAAACCCTAAAAAACCATACAAACATTGTAGGTGATTCCTTTTTTTTTTTTTTTTTTTGGTCCCCTCACTGAAAGAATGCTTCCAGCCTGAAGCAAGGCCAGAAGTCAAAAAGAGAATGACTAGAGTGGATCGTGCAAAGATTTTAAACAGCTAGGTGTATAAAACCAATACATTTCAAGCAAACAATAACCTGGAAACATTTTGGCCTCCTACTTGACAGGCTTTTAAAAGGCTAATACGCATACGATAGAAGACAGCCACACAAATCAATAAGAAAAAGAAATGGAAAAACGAGTAAAGCTTATAAATAGATAATTTACTGAAGCAGAGATACAAATGCCTGGCTGAGACAGGTAAGAGAAGTCGGCCACACAAATAATCAAAGGAATTCACCAGAAACAGCTTCTTGCTTATCAAATCAGCAACAACAAAAAAAGAAGAAGAAGAAGAAGAAGAAACAGTGGTAGTACCAGATGCTACCGAGGTGGCGTGAGACTAAGAGGAACTCAGAGAGGAATATAAATGATATGACCTTTCTGAGAGGCAGATTTGGCAAGGAGCAAGACCTTGAAAATGTTCCTATTCTCAGAGCTGGTCATTCATGTCCCTCTAAGGATGCAACCCTAAAAGTAATGGCCTGAGATGTCTAAAAAGGGTCTGCCTTAGAGGCCCTCCCATTAAAATCTAGACAAAACAGGGGCCGATGAGAGGAGAAGGGTTTCAATCATGGCGCATCCATAAGACGGAATATTACAGAGACAGAGGCATGCTCACTCAATGTTGCTATAACCAAAGACACAATGCCGAATTCTGGGCACGCGCGGGTGCACACACACACACACACACGGGTGGGTTTGGAGAACAGAAATGGACTCTCTCACAGTTCAACCTCAAGTCTGAATCCCGAATGGCAGCTCTCAGGACATGTCCTGTGTCTTTCAGCTTCTGGAAGGCCTGGCATTTTAGGGTTTACAGAAGCACCCAGCTCCATCATGCCACACCTTCCTCCCCTCGCCTCTGTGTCTTTGCTTCCTCTCTTTACTACCAATGACCAGGGAGGAGTCGCGTGGTGGGGGAAGCCCAGGCCTGCTGACTGAGAGGGCAGCAGTTCAAAACTCACCAGGAGCCCCCACCGGAGAAAGACGAGACTTTCTGTTCTCCAAAAACTGACAGTCTCACAAACTCACAGGCACCTTTCTATGGTGTCCTGTAAGGTCACAGTGAGTCAGAATCGACTTGATGGCAGTGAGGTCGTGGTTTTTCCCCAGACAGGATTAGGCTTAAGACCCAAATTGCTCATTGACACAACCAAAGAAACCCCCTATTTCCAGGTCAAGGCTATGTTTACAGATACAGAGGCTAGAACTTGAACATAACTTTTGAAGGGAACATAATCAAATGCCTAACAGTCATCAAATTTGAAAAATAAATTTAAATGACAAAATGATTGTGAGAGAAATATAAGGATTGTGAGAGTATGTTAAATGGAAGACGTCAGTATATTGTAAGATCTCCAATAATAAACCTATGTCTAGGGTTCGGGCTTGGGAACCAGTATCTACAGTGGTCACCGTGAGCTGCATGGTGTTTACTTGCTGTTATCAAGCTGACTGTGGCCAGGGGACAAAGCGGAGCTGCCCTTTTGGGTTTCTGTGGCTTCAAGTCTCTACAAGAGCATAGAGCCTTACCTTTCTCCCACACAGAAATGAGCGAGTTTGAACAGTCGACCTTGCCACTAGCACCCAATTTGTAGTCCACTCCATGATCAGGCCTTCTTGAGTAATGATTAGGCTGAGCCCCGGTGGCGTAGTGGTTGTGTGCAAGACTGCAGCCCACTGGGTTGGAGGTTCAAATCCAGCAGCAGCTCTTCGAGAGCAAGGCTGGGCCTCCTACTCCCACCACCAGAGGGCAGTGATGCCCCCTCCAAAAAAAAAAACCCCAAATTTAATAAAAATGATTAGGTGCTTTGCAAATTACAGTTCTAATTTTCTACCACGGGGAGCCATTCATCTTATAACCTGGGGTTAAAAAACAAAAACAAAACCCTAATTGAGGAAATACTGAGTTCTTAATGAAAACATCTCAAAAAAAGATGAACAACAGAATGGAACCAATCTAGTGAGTCATCGGGGGGGGGGGGGGGGGGGGGGCTTGAACCACCAGCATTTGGGTTAGCCACAGAGTTTTTCACAGTTTTCCCCACCAGGACTCCTGCGAGTCAACACACCTACCCTTTAACCGCATGGCGGCCATTATCATGCCTTCACAATAGAGAGACTACATTACCCAGCCTCTTTTGCCACTCTCTGTGACCTCCTAACAAGTTCTGGCCCTAAGAATTCAGAATGAAGGAGTGCCACCTGCGGGTCTCCAGATCTGGTCCTTGAGACTTCTTTTCCAATCCTCTACTGTCCTTCTCTCCCCGCGCCCCTCCCCGCTGGGTACAGAGGATTGGAGGGAGGAGTCCGAGGCCCTAGGAGATGAAGGAACTTTGAACTAGCGGGGCCCTGGGGCCCTGAGTAATGGCATGGAGTAGAGGCGCCTCTTTCCCCAATGAACCACCTTGGATTGTTATGGAGGCAAGATAGATGACGTAATGGAATCCAGCCTGCCGGACGTAGAGTTGTTCATTAAAGTGGTCATCTTACCTCAACCCCACCGAGCACAGCCCGCCACCTTAACCTCTGCATGACCACGTTCTCACTTTGGTGGCCGGCAAGCTTTCTAAACGATGCCCTGAGTATCCTCCGGCAAAGGCAGGTTCTTCATGGGCTCCCCTGGCTCAGACTCACAGACAACATTCCCCGGAGGGCTGGAAGAGGAGGGTGACGCCGTCAAAGGGACAGGCCATTTTGCCGCCCTTGTTTCACACTGCTCTCCTGACTTGTGGGGCAGCGCGAGCCCCGCATCAGCAGGCACCCCCGTTTTGCCCCCTGTCCGGCAGCTCTGGATTGTATCAGTGTTCGTTCTGCATGTGCTTCCCATTAGGGAAGGCTTATTGGATTTTCCTGAGGTCATTTGCACGCGCAGTACTTAGAGGCCGAGTCTGTGGCCGGGAAGAGCCGGGTCTCCCGGCCCCTCCTTCCCCCACCTCCAGGCAGCCTCCAGACGGGCCAGGAGCCCGACTCAGGAAGCGGATGACTTGGCAAAACAGGGTAAAAGGAATCAAACTCCCACTTCTACGTTACAAAATAGGCTTTTGGAAACTCACAGCAGAGCCTCTATTTTTAAGAGCGGGGAGAGAAGCTTTCTGTGTTTCAAAGGCTGGCTTTTGGAGCAAGAAGCCTCAGGCTTGAAGGACCCCGGGCATACGGTTTAGGCATAAATAATAGATTTGGAAGAATACGCGATCAGTCAGCAGCAGACAGCTCTGCCCCAGGCTAGATAAAGTTTCTCTGGACGGAGGCAGTGGAGAAGAGCGAGGGAAGAAGAGGATTTAAATGACGGGTCCTTTGGGCAGAGGTGAGTGACAGTGGCCTGGTGGGCGGATAGAGGCAGAGGCCCCTAAGCTCTGCAAGGTCAGGGCCGAGCAGCAGGGCTGGCAGAGCCTATTCCCTCAGGAAGGCTTTGCTCCTGGCACCATGTCAGCCCTCTGAAGAGCCACTGGTGGGTTTGCCCATCACCTAACCCACAACCCCACAGCACCCCCTGGGA
The DNA here is from genome assembly GCA_004026705.1 of Nesogale talazaci. Taxonomy (NCBI): domain Eukaryota; kingdom Metazoa; phylum Chordata; class Mammalia; order Afrosoricida; family Tenrecidae; genus Nesogale; species Nesogale talazaci. The sequence continues at coordinate 54,427 of PVJH01008955.1, forward strand.
TCCTCCTACCGTAGATGTAACTATATGCATTGAGGGGGAAGCCTCAGAAAGTTTGTGGGGGGAAAACAGAACAGAAAGACCCTGGAATTCCCCCCAACCCACCCCCCACATTGGTGAAGCTCCTTGATACGTTTGCCTGTGTGTGCATCCAGGGCTACCCACCTACCTACCACTCACCTTCCTATGCGTGCAAAAAGCAGGCATCGAATAAGGAAGCCCAACGACAAAGCAATGCCCTTGAACTCTGGGGAAGACCATGGGCTTTTGGATGAACAAACAATTCTGTCTCGGATGAAGTGCCGTCCATCAGAATGCCTCTTAGAGGCCAGGATGGTGAGACTCTGACTCGCCCCCTTTGGACACACTGTCACGAGACCGGTCCTTGGACAAGGACTCGTTGCTGGGCAAGCCAGGGGGGCAGTGAACAAGAGGAAGGCCGCCAAGGAGACAGGTTGATATGGTGGCTACAAGGACGGGCGCCAACATAGCCGCCAAGTGAGGTCAGAGCACGGCCAGGCAGTGTGTCGGTGCTGTTGTACAGACTGCCATGAGTCAGCACAGACTTGATTGCATCTTCTGCAATAACAGACTCTCTCTCTCTCTCTCTCTCTCTCTCTCTCTCTCTCTCTCTCTCTCTCCACCCCCTCTCTCCCCTCTCCCCCTCTCTCCCTCCCCCTTGCCCTCTGATAAAAACAGTTCTGCACTGGACTGCTGGCCTTCACACACACACACACACACACACACACACACACACACCAGAGCATCTCAGAAGACAGATGGAAAATTCCTGGAGAGCGGCTTTACTCGGCAAATAGGATGTGAGGTCACCCGGAGCTGGCATCACCTTGACGGCGACTAGCAGCAGCAAACACACACGTGTGCACAGACACACACAGACGCACTTGAGAGTGAGTGAGACCACTGCTACCAAATCACAGAAACCGTTATGAAACAAACAGGAAGCTATGTACAATCTCTCAGCACATCTACCCCTCGGTCCCTGCACATCTGACGGTGGTGGCCCATCTCTGACCATTCACACACCCGCAGGACAGAACTTTTGGCATCTTCTGGGACCAACGCCATAAGTGTTGAGGCTGAGGAACAAAAAATCGCCCCAAGGGGCAAGGCCCAGGCTCTTGAGGGCGGATGGGGTCCCCTTCCCTAGGGAAAGCCTCACGGGGTGGTCCTGGGGACCTTCAGCACCTGAGGGCGTGAATCGCTGACCTGAAGGGGATAGACAGCAGCAACACAACTCCTCGGCACAGCTTTTCGGGCCCTTTCCTCTCCAATGCAGTTTTCGATTTTCTGCCAATTTCTTCATACAGCCTGTGGTTCTCCGGTGTCCTTTGAGACCATCGATCCAGATCACATCTTTGGAATAAGGAGGGAAAACGATCCTCCTCACCTGCTGCGCTAACCTCTCTGCTTTGAACTGAACCGACCCGGCAGATCCGCTGGGAAGCCGGAGCGTTTGTCCGAGGCGCCCTCGGGAGATGAGGACCAGGATCTGACCGAGAGAAACCCCCACCCCCCAGCCCCCACCCACAGTCTTCCTCACAGTGCTCGCAGAGCCCTGTTGCCACACACTGTGTTTGCAGAGAGCCCGTGGGAGCAGCAAACGAACCCTGGGGGCAACCAACCCCATGCTAAAGTGACCAGATTTGGGGGGGTGGAGGGGGTTCTTGAAAACTTTGGTCTCTCTGGAGCAACAAAAATGTTCATAGAATGCAAAAATAGCATTGTAATATATTTATCTTAATTTTAAAGTGCCATGGGACGTAGGACAAATGTTACAAAGCAGGATGCCTGGTCACCTTATCCTACACACACAGGTAGGGCAGAGCTCTGAGAAAGGCCCTCGGTGCCATTTCCTAGGAGCTGGTCAGGGAGTCCTTCTGGAGATGGGACGTTGGATCAGAGATCTGAGTGGGGATGGGGGCGGGGACACTTGGGGCCAAAGAGCACAGCAGACATTGAGAGCATTGAGAACCCAGGTCCTGCTCAGGAGTGTGTCTTGACCTTGCTCGACACACCAGGGGCCCGTGTGGCATCTGCAGAGACGGAGATGGTGGGTGGAGATAAGATAGGCGGAGAGGGGGCTGGAAAGGGTAGGGCACACCAGACCAATCTACCTGGGCAGAGCAGATGACAGAGAGAGCTGCGTAGGTCCTTGGTAAGGGTGTGGGGGTGTTGGGGGAGCGGCATGGGGTGATTGTGGCACATTCATGTTAGCTGTTGGTCAATGGTCCTCCAATCCTCCATGGCTCCTCAGTGCCCACCAACCTCTTCCTCCTCTGGGCCCCACAGGGCTGCCAGAAGGTCCTGGCTCTCCCTCCACCCACAGGGCACAGTGGTAAAGGCCTTGCCTGTGAATCCAGGCCAGCAGGTCCAGGCCCGAGGCCATTCTGCAGGGGGGAGTTTTGGCAGCTGCTTCCACACACATGACGGCCTCAGAAACCCTGTGGAGACCCTTCCACCCTGCCCTGCAGGGTCACTGCGAGTCCAATGAATCTGGCAACACAAGGTGCAACATAACTTGGAGATGGTGTGCTTGCAGGAGGCTCAGTAATGTCCACAGTAGGAACTGGCAACCTTCGGGCCTGGTGCCCTCTTCTCCCCTATGCACGCTGGTTTCTCAAGCTCACACCCAAGACAGGTCCAGTCAACCAGGTAGGTGTTCCACCCACTGCTCATTCTGACTCATGGAGATGCAATAGGCAGAGCAGAATTGCATATCTTTCCGGGGCCAGAATGCCTGGTGGGTTTGAACTCCTGGCCACGACACCCCCAGGGCTCCATGGGTACGTACATGGGGATTCCTTATCCCCACTGTTCCCAAGGTGGGTGCTCAGGCCTTCAGACTAGAGTCAGAAATCACAAGCATGCTGCAATGCAAATGGGCCCGCCAGGAAGTTTGCTATTAGCCAACTAAAGTAAGCCTGGAATCAGACAGAGACAGAAGAGGAGAAATTCCTTGAGCTGCTTCTCCCCTAATTTGCCCACTCTGGCAGGTGAGTGCGTGCGCGCGCGCGCGCACACACACACACACACACACACACACCCTCCTGGGTGCTCCCCAGAAGTAGGGATCAGTAACCCGGCCGCAGCGACTGACAGATTGCCACTCCTGTTCTAAATGAACTGTCAGAAGGCCTCCTTTTCATCTCTAAGGGCTTTTGGCATCACTCCATTCATCTGCACCGACTGTCAAACTCTCTCTCCTGGACTTGACTCGGGACCTTCATTTTATTCTCAGGTCATGCCCACGTGCCATGGCTGAGCTGCCTGGATTAAAGTGTTAGCCCTGTCTTGTTTTAATTCAAGCACGAACCAGGGCATTCAAATGAACTGGGAACAGGACCACCTGTCAGGGTTCTGAAGTCTGGCTAGCATCACTCCCGCGGTTGCTCTGTCTGCAGGTGGTTTTCTGGGGAGGAGTAATGCTCACAGTTACTCAGAAATGGCATCTTGACGTGACAGAAGGTAGGTTCTTGCTCATGTCACCTGTCTGTCCATCACTGACGAGCCATGCTCCACGGTGTGAGCTCACTCAAGAGCCCAACTCAGGGACAGGAACATCAGAGCTTGCCCATCCATTATTTCTATTCAGGCCCCTGGAAGGACTCCCTGGAGAGCAAGGACACTGAACCCACCTCTTCCTTCTGCACTGGACCTTCAACCTGATGGCTGTTTTTAGTGTCCTCTGGTTCGTCCATTCTGTTATTCCTTGTAATTGTCTGTGGTTCCCCTATGACAGAGGAAGAACAGGGGCGAGTAGGCTGGGCATCCACCACCCAGGGCTATAAGGGTACATCCACATTCTCACCAAATTCCCAGGAAGTCTGCTCATGCATCCATCCACTTATTGACTTGGGTAAATATGTACTGCTGGGTCGTCATATGCAAGGCACTGAGCCAGGTCTTGCAATTTCCAAAAAAAAAAAAAAAGATCATCTCTGTCTTTGAAGAGCTGATCTCCCAATCAAGCTTGAGATCATCATGGCACCAACAGCAGTAACTGTCACCCTTGGCAATGTCTGCCCAGCTCACCACCTCCTGTGGGGGCATTCTTGGCAGGACCTGTGGATCTTGGGAAAAGCATAGAAAGTGCAGGATGCTGCTGCTTCTCCTAGAGCAGTCTTGAAGCCGCTGGGAACCCGTGCTTCCAAGTCTCCTGGAATATTCTTAAGTCGGGAGGGCAGAAGCTGCTGGGTATCCTGTGTTTCCATGACTCCAGGAAAGAACTCCAGTCTTAAGGCAATAAGACCTCAGGCCAGTTCACCTGACATCCTTCCAGTTTTAACCTCTGAGACCCAGTCTATCTGAATGCTCCTAGCTTCCCCATAACAGCTAAGCTCCCGTCATACTATTGGACGATAGCATCCTACAATGCAATTGGATCGTTGGTCCTGTGATGTGATTGGACAAAATATTCTTGTAAGGCAATTAGACAGTTGGCTCAGCCAGCTATACCTCATTTACAAAGCTCAGCTGGAAACCCCTCACTTACATATTCCACAGTGTGGACCAATCACTTTCCATGCTACAAACCCATGACCTTATAAGGATGTGTTTGGAAACCAGGAAGTATGCTCTAATTGGTCAATGAAATCTATATAAGCCTTGCCAAAGCGTGGTCTCTGGAGTCTGTGTTGGTGACTCTGTTGCCTTCACTTCCCTGTTGCTGTACCTGCTTCCACAATCTCCATTCTTGGAAGTAGATCCCAGATACTGCTGATGGAGGGGTTTGAGAACCAGGTTTGGAACTCATGGTCACAGCTAGTTGGATGGGAATGGGTGTCTGGCCCCAAGCTCAGCCACTTCGCTGTCCCCTCCCACCAACTTGAAATCAGGATTCATTGGGCTGGGAATCGCCACGTGTAATCGCAGTCTGATTTCACTGTGAAGAGCAGTGGCTGCCAGCCCTGGTGACACAAGCGTTTCATTCGGATCACCTTTCAGAAAAAACTTCTGCTCAGGTCTTTCAAAACCCAAACTCCTTGTCATTGAGTCAATGCTGACTTTGATCAGTTTCCATCAGTTTCCAAGGCTATACATCCTTGTGGGAGCAGGAAACTTCACCATTCTCCCATGGAGCAGCTGGTGGAGTCTAACTGCCCACCTTGTGTTGAAGAAACCCCCTTGTAGCCCACCATACCCCCAGACTCCCTCTGGGTCCCTCAGGTCTCCCAAAGCAAACCCAAACCACTAACAGAAGATTGGAACTCTTAGTGAGCCTATCTAGGCGGTCTGGGGGGAGCGGAGAACCTCACCTTTCTCCCACAAAGCCGTTCGTGGGTCGGAACCGCCATACCTTGTAGTTAGCAGTCCAGTGCATAACACACAGCACCACTAAGTCTCCAAACTTCTCAGTATGGGACACAGGTGCCAGAGCCCCTTTCCCAGGCCTGCCTCCCCCTCACTCCCATCAGAAATGAAATTCCCCCGAGTCTTCAGCATCCGAGAGCAGCGTCACCAGCTCTAAATCGCCTAGGGGGGAAATGACGTGACCACGCCCACCCGGACTGTACCCAGGTATTTTACAGACTACAGACTCGTGGGGCGCTATTAGGGAAACGTGGGGGACCTTTTAATCCATGTTCTCCGTGGAAGCTTCTAATAAAGTGAACGCCCGTCGAAAGAAGATGTGTAGCCAGCCCGGTGTCAATACATCAATGAATCAAGAAATCTTTAGCGACTCGGGAGGGGGAGCAGCGACTGGAGGGCAAGAGAGATGAAATCCTGCTCTCGGGGACCCTTCAGTAGGCTGGAGAAGGACTTCAGATGTCGATCTCTGCGCGCACGCACACACACACACACACACATCAAATCCATGTGCACCTGCGCAGTGGAATAGATTGGCGGTAGATGCGCAGTGGAGTCGATTGACGGCAGTAGGCAGCCCTTAATAAGCTGGATGGCCGGGCAGGCACACTTAGAGTTAGGCTGGTGGAGAAAGATTTGGTGTGGATGGCAGAGTACAGCGTGGCTTTAAGGAAAGGTGGGCTCCCGTGGGTGAGGTGGGCTGGGCAAGCAGACATTGCAGATCCAGGGAGGAGGTGCGTCACCTGAAGGAGACTGGCTCTCCGTGAGAGGTCGGCCTGTCAGTCCTCTGCCGCATTCACTACGCTTCCTCAGCCTTGAGCTTCGCCCGCTTCCCGGACACACATTTCACACCAAGACAGCTTCCTGCCCTGCCCCATCAATCAAGCCGCAGAAATGCAGGGTTTGTGGTAGCAAACTGGAGTCAGTGCCAGGGCTTGGGGAGAGGTGGGGTTCATCTGACCCCCCGGAGAGCAGGTAGGTGAAGCACGAGCATGACTAGAGGAACTGAGGAGACCTGCAGGGGCGCCCACCCCACTCCACCGCGGTCCAAGAGCACCTACCATTTGAACACAGGAGTCCATTCTCAGACAAATCACGCTCCACCTTCCAACAGCCTCCGGAAGCCGGTGGAGGCCAGCAAGAACTTTGCTGCCCTGGGAGAACTTCCCAGGGAACTGTCCCTGGAGCTGCCTGTTGGGGGTGGTCTGACACCGGCATGGGGCAAATACTTAGTGCAACCTCCAGGACACCAGGAGTGACCCAGCAAGAAGCTTGCCAGGCCTTTCTTCCTGGGTGCCTCTGGGTGGGGTAGAACCTTTCAGCTGAGCTCTTTTTCATGTGCACCTCCCAGGGACTCCCAGAGTCAGTAGGTGTCTATTTCAGAGACGACAAAACAAAGCCCACTCCTGTGGCGTTCATTCTGACTCATAGTACCTCTTCGGACAGACCAGAACTGCCCCCAGAAGGCTCCCTGGGAGCCAAACAATGCCCTGTGGGCTGCCAGGCACTCTGACCACTGGGCCACCTGGGCTCGTTAAGAGTCGGCAAAGCAAAGCCCACTGCTGTGGAATCCAGGCCGACTCAGAGAGACCCGGTGTGGGTTTCAGAGACTGTCACTCTGCGCCGGCCTCATCCTTTCCCAAGGAGCAGCTGCTGGGTTCCAACGACCGACCTGGCAGCAGCTCGATGCAGAGTCCACGATGCCACCAAGACTCCTTCTGCAGAAAGTGTGATTCTTCCAAAACCAAGCTTCTTCACCCATCGCTCTCGGCTTGGGCAAGCAGCCTCCCTCCTAGAAGCAGTCTTGGCCCTTTCTAGCTGCCTGCCGCCCACCCACTCTGTCGTCCCCATACACACACATCCCTCCTCCTGCTCTCTGGTCCTACTCGGACCCCATCCCCTCACTGGCAGGCAGCTCCCAAGTATCTGTCCTAACACACTAAGGGCTCTCACACAGCAGCCGTGTCTGGGAAGGCATCTGTGCCCCAGGCTCAGCCTGAGTGACAGGTGGTGGTGGGCAGCGAGCAGCTCTCTGCTGCCCCACCCCCAACTTGCCCTCAGGAGTGCTCAGATTCCTAGTCTCAACTCTCTGACAACACCCCAGCCCTCCGTGTGCTCTGTGTCGGGGGGGGGGGGGGGAGGGGGGAAGAGAGAGAGAATAACACCTGGGACAGATGTCTCCCAGGCTCCTCCGTGGGCTCTGACCTCTCTCCACACACTCCACTCCCCAGCCCCGATGCTGGGAGTAGAGCCTGTAGTCCCAGGGACTGCAGGCTGTCTGCTGTGCTGGACACCTGGGCCTCCTAGGCGGCTGCTGGCCATGCCCCCAGGCCACTGTGGAGGCTAAATGAGCCTCACATGCATCTCCTAGAAACTGGGGAACCTCCAGGTCATTTGTGGTGCTAGACTATTCTGGGTCATTTCTTGCGTGTCTTGCTCCTTTCAAGCCAGGCCCTACAGGACTCTGTGGCAGTGCCATGTGTGTTGGGGTTTGTCCTGAAATACCACGGAGGCCGGTATTCTTCCTCCAAAAGATGTCTCACCTACCCAGAGGTCTGCCTCTGAGCCAGCACTGCTTCCTCTTTGGAAAAGCCAGCAACCCAGGTAGAGTGCCACCCTCCCTGCGACAGGCCAGGCTCTGGGCTTTCAGAGGCGTGTCCGTGTCCTTCATGAGCATCCATGCCAGAACAGCCAAGCCACTTCGAGCTGCTGTGCCAAAATCCCAGAAGAGTGGCGCTTGAAAGAACAGACATCAATTTCTCACAGTTTAGGAAGACAGACGCCTGAAGGCAGTGCAGCAGGTCTGTCGACTCGGGGGAGAGTTGCTGGTCTCCACTGCTCTCTGTATGTATTCTCTGCCTTTAGGCTTCGCTCTGCAAGGTCAGCCATGGGAAACTCACAGCCACTCAACGGCAGAAAGAGAGGCTTGCTACTCCTGCAAAGGATGAACATCTCGGAAACCCACGTGAGCAGTTCTGCACTGTGGTATAGGGCTGCCATGCATCGGAATCCACTCGAGGGCAGTGAGTTCGGGCGTTCTTGTTGTTTTATGATGTTTCTGCTCTGTGAATGCTAGTTTAGTTCTTGGTTATCGTGAAGGCACCTAAAGAGCATCATGGGCTTGACCGTCTGCTCATAACAAGGTCAGCCCGGCAAACCGTCAGCTGCTCCCCGGGGGAAGATGATGCTCTTCACTCCGGTACAGAGTTACCCTCTCAGAAACCCAGGGGCAGTTCTCCCCCCTCACCCCGGAGGGTGGCTCTGAGTTGAAATCGACTGTTCTTTTATGTCTTGAATGTTATTGAGCTTCTGAGAGCCCCTACATCGATGACGGCTGCGTGACCCTAACAAAGGAAGTCCAATTCCCTAATGGGATTTTGGACTCCGGGATCAGGGGTTAGGATTCCGAGACCTCCCTGATGGGGACCCAGTTCAATTCGCCACAACTCATGACTTCCCATAGTTCCATGGCCTGCTTTGGGGTGACAAGGAAGACAGACACTGTGCCCCCAGCAGCTGCAGACTGGACAGGGCTGTGCCTCCCTGGGCCAGCAGGGGTGATGGCAGGGGGAACAGTGCCCTCGCCTGGACACCTTGCTGTCCCCGGGGCTGCAGCTTGGGGCTGGGTTAGATGATGCTTCCTGCTCTTTGCTTCACCAGTATTTCCTGGGGCGTGAAGCTGGGGCATCTCATCAACTCCCGTCCAGTGGTGAGGACAGTAAGAATGACACCTTCAGTGTCCCAGCCTCATTTTACGGCCTCTTGATCTCCTGCCCTCTGCAGTTCAGGCGGCAGGCAGGGAGGTTTTTGACGGGACCTCTGAAGCCCTGGAAACAACAGGACAGACGCCTGCGGAGACCATCCAGCTCCCAATGGGCACGTGAAGAATGGCTCCTGGACACATCCAGGGAGCATCCTGCTGGAGACGCACTCCAGTCCGAAAGAGGGACGCCCGCCCGGTGCTGCCCCTGCTGGAGAGCAGCTCCACAGGGAAAGGTTTGCAAAAGGCGATTTATAAACTGGTTTCCTCTTCCCATGCTGCCCCTTATCTGCACGCAGGCACACACCTAGGTACGCACCCACACACACTTGCTCCAAACTGCAGCACTGCTTGAAAATGAAGACTGTTCCTTTCTGAAGGTTTGCCCATTTACCAAGCCTGCTCTGGACTAGTGTTTTTCTCCACGGCCCCCTGGGACATCTATCTTCAGAGGCCCTAAGAAAGACAAGTTGCTGAGCCCCGGTGGCGCAGTGGTTGTGTACAGGTCTGTGGCCCACAAATCCAGCAGCAGGTCTCCAGGAGCAAGGCTGGGCTTCCTACGCCCACCAGGGCAGTGATGCAGAAAAAAAGAAAAAAAGAAAGACAAGTTCCTTGCAAACTCGATCACTAGCTCTGCATGGTGTTGCAGAAGCAAAGGGAACCAGCTTTGTTAAAGTAACTGTGGGGATCGTAACGGTTTTGCCTCAGGGACTACGGAGGTGGCCCATTCTTTCCTACCACAGTGGGGGGAAAAAAAGAAAGACAAGCCTTGTCATGTTGTAGAAAGATTGAACCCACAAATTCACGCACATCCTATTGATGTCATCTGCCCTGGGATACGGATGTCCCCCCGCCCCTGGCCCCCCAGCAGCCCTCACGACCGGGCACCCAGCCCCTGGCCAAAGTGAGGCACACTTGCTGAGGAGGGAGAGATGCTGCCCACACAGTCAGGGAGCTGAGCTGGAGGGGCTCTGATTTCTCATGACTATCGGAGTTTTATTTCCTTACAAAAGAAAGACTTCACCGCGTGTATCCAGCTTAGCTAGCTAAGACGCTGATGCGGGCAAATGGAGCCTGAGAACTTTGCCAAATCAGTCTTTTTGAGTGAAGGTTCCGGTCAGAGGCCAGAACGATGGGGAGGCGGGGGAAGAGTCGTGCCTTGCCCTTTCAAACTTGGGCTAGCACAGAAAATACTGCAGCAGCGGCCTCTGCAGTGAAGCTAAAGAGGTGGGGGGGGGGGTGTAGAGTGGGGGGAGGGGGCGGCGGGTAGCCAGTCCCACCCCCCCGGTGAGCTGATGCCCACTCCCAGCGCCCCCGTGTGTTGCAGGATGGGGGTGCACTCCCAAGGGCTTCCCAGGACGCTTGAGAAACAGATCGCCAGGCCCTTCTTCGGAGGTGCCGTTGTGTGAGTTTGCACCGCCAGCTTTTAGCAGCCAAGTGCTTCACCACACATGGGGCGTGGGGGCAAGTCGTGTGGTGGAGGTGGAGGTGGTGGATGTGGGGGGGAGGGTTATGGTAGAGGTGGTGGTGGTGGTATTGGTGGTGATGGTAATGATGGTGGTGGAGGTGGTATATGCCACCAAGTTGGTTCTGACTAACAATGAGACTGTTTACCCCAGAATGAAACACCACCCAGTCCTGTACCATCCTCACAATGATTGTTAGGCCCGAACTCATTGTTGCAGCCACGATGTCCATCCATCTCTAAAATGGTCTCCCTCTTTCGCTGGGAGGCCCCCACTTTACCAAGCACGACGTCTTGTCCAGGCACGGAGCCCTCCAATGTCCATGCTCTTGCTTCTCAAGCACATCCCGCTTCACCTGAAACGGGCTTGTCTGTTTTCCTGGCAGATCAAGGCACTTTGAGTCATCTCAGCCAGCACCATACTGCAACGGCACGGACTCTCCTGCGTCCTCCTTACTCAATGTCCCACTTTCAGGGGCCTATGAGGTGACTTAAAGTACCACGACATGAGCCAGCTGCCCTTTGGCCCACCGAGTGGTGTCCTGTCCTCTAGCATTTTGAAGAGGTCTTGGGCAACAGATTTGCATGAGGCATTGTGCCAAGAGATGGCATGATGGCAGCTTTTCCTGGGTGTTGATTTATAGATCCAAATAAAATGAAATCCTTCACAACTCAACTCCAATCCTCTCTCTGAGGCTCATGAAGATGTTGTGGGGGGTTTTATTTTCTGTACATGGTGTTGTATCCCTTGCAAAGGCAGTACTCTTTGATCTTCATCAGCCAGGACTCTAAGTTCTTGAATAGCAAAGTTGTGTCATTTGTGTGTCAAGCATGAGAATTCATGACACAGCCCTTAAATCCCTATCAGAGACCTTATATTTGGAAGATGTGTCAGTCCAGGTAGACTAGAGGGACAAATATGCCCGAAATCACTCTATAAGGTCTCCTTCTGACTCACAAAGTGACAGGTCAGTGGGTGCAGAATCCTGACGCTGGCAGGGGTCTCCACATGGCTCCTCGCTTCCAGGACTCAGGGTCCATCAACAGCAGAAGCAACTCATCGCTGGCAGAGGTCTCCATGTGGCCGTCCCAGCTTCAGAGGTCTGGCTCCATCAGGGCAAATCCCTGTTGTCTCTCTGCCAGCTCCTCCAGCTTCTCAGACGCTGCCAGCTTGTCTTGTCCATGATTCATCGTCTCTCAGACTAACTCCCAACAACTGGGGAGAGAGATTCTCATCTTCACGAGGGAAATATTGTGAGACTTTTCCAGAAGTCTCAGGAGAAAGCCATGCCCACATAAAGGCCTCATTGGCTACTCAATGGCTATCTCCAGATTAACAGTCTAGAGTCCACCCCTACATCTCAATCATGAAATAACATAAGCACATGACTGCCACAGGGAGAGATGAAGCTGTCTGTTCCCACCCAGCCCCGCTTGGAGGTTCACGTGGGAATGTGGAAGGTGGGAATGACAGGGGAAAGAGATTTATTTCTAACCAAGGCTTCTATATCTTTTGGAAGTGTACATGCCCCCTGGTTCCAAGTAAAGACATACGTCATAGAAAGAGGTTGTACTGGATGTGAGGGTGATCTGGCTGCAACATCTGTCACCCCATTGATCGCCAGGGTTGATTTGGCTGATCTGGCTGGCTGGGCAGGTGTCCCCTTCCTCCCTCACCGCTCCATGTGCGTCCCTTCTGAAGCTGCGCGCTCGGTTGAAGAGGACGACCTTCCCCGATAGAAGGAGGACTGTCCTTTGGTCAAGGGCATACGACTAGCTGCGCTCCCCTGCCAGAACCTCCAAACAAGTCTCAAGAAAGAGGTTGTACCATAGGTAATACAATAATCAGAGGGGGAAATCTAAGAATATACATACAATAGCAAGGGGAGGGACTAGGGATACACATGTGACAAGAGGCAGCCTAACTTTGGATGTCACTGAGCAGGTTTGACCTGTTCTAAGCTCTCCAGAGAAGCAATCACTGTCCTATTAATAGAATGTGAGCCCTATGTACTGGGAACCAGACAGTAGTCTGATTGCTCTGGATGCCTAAATATCTCTAAGCATCTGACCTCCCACCAGGTGCTGGCAAACCAGCCTCTAAGGTTTGGCATATCGTTGAGGGAGACAAAGCGGGGGGGAAAAGTCTTTTTACATCCCACAGACAGGTTTTTTCTTTTCCCTGATCCTGCCTGGAAGCAGCCGAATACATAAACGAACTCCTCCTCCAACACTGTTCTTGGACTCTGTAATTTGTTTCCTTCTCAGAAGAAGAGAAGTGTGACAGCCGTATTTGAAAGAAGCATCATGTTTCAGTTAGTACCTGAGCTGTGAACAGTGCTATGAAACGCATCACCCAATTCACCATGGCCTTTGGAAGTCAAGTCTGAGAATTGTGCAGGAGCTGTGCTCACACTGGTTAGAAAGGAGAGTTCCCTGTTAGAAGAGTCTGATCAAATCCTAGGTGTCTTCATTCCCCCAAGTTGGTGTATACTTAGCAAAAAGATTCTTCACTTAAATGAAGACTTCTTTTAAGACCATACCTAGTTGAGGCTGTTCTGCTCCCAGAAAGGTTTATAGGCTTGGAAACCCTATATATGGCCGCTATGGACTGGAAATCTCTTCATGGCAGTGGACACATATCTGTCCTCGAAATTCTTCAAAGGCACTGCCATTGGGTCTACCCCAAGCCATAGCAAACCATAGGGCAGAGTAGAACACTGCGCTTTGGGCTTCCCGGTGCTGTGAGTCTTTGTGGGAGCAGAGGGCCTCATCGTCCTCTCATAGAGCAGCGGTAAGAGTGGGAAGCGCTGCTTATCGGATGGTCAGTAATTCACTATGCCACCAGGCTCCTTTTGTGTCCGTCCTAGGTACGTTAAGCATAATTCAATGTACAAAAGGCAGTTTGACGACATTTTAAGGACTCGCTTCCAGGTAGAAAGTGGGGGTGGCCTGTGTGTACAGGGAAAACACTGCGGTGACTGGATCCCCTTACAGGAGACCAGCGGCTTGGAGCACAGACATCGGCAGGCAGGCTCCTTGTCACTGGGTGGACCGCAGGATCCCACCACAGCTAGTTGTTCTCTGCAAACAGGGACAGGTAGCCCAAGCCCAAAGGCAGACAGGTGGAAAAGAGACCCCCGTTCAGCAAGAGGGCAGATAGCGCCTGAGCGCATCTAGGTGCCATGTCTGGAATGGGCAGATTTGCAGAGACAGAATGGGATGGCAGATCCCACATTCTGTTTGGGACCCGGCGCAAGAACCAGGGAGGAGAGTTACAAATCTTTGCGGGCATCGTGAATCCTATGGCGTTGACTGCCTCAAAATGGTGACGATGGCACATCTTGTGTTCTTCTGTTGGTTTCATTCCATTCAAGATGACTTTTTTTTTTTTAATGCACACAATTACAAAGAGGACAGCGAGTCTGTCTCATGAGCCAGGGTCTGGCAATGCACACAGTCGTAGCACTGTCTCCCAGCCTTTTCCCGACAGAAGGCAGCCCAGCCCTGCTTTGCTCCTGCTGCTCCCAAGAGCCCAGAACTGGGTTGTTCTGAAATCTGTGGTGGGGGGTGAGGGGAGGTGCTGCTGGGAGGCTCAGGTCTCTCTCAGCCACATTTGATCACCTCAAGAACAGAAGGGCCCAGTAAGCTGCCAGCACACTTAGGAACCTACCAAGGCGAAGTGCCCAGAAGCTCGACCTTCCGTCTCTTATATTTATTTGTTTATGTTTCAATATTTAATGAACTCGATTAAAAAGAACCGCCCTAATGGAGTCTTGACCTGCAGAAGGAAATCTGGAAAGCGTGGAAATGGTTGGTGGCGCCCTCAACACGGATCAAAGATAAGTCAAGATTTTAAACCCAGAAGTTTCTGCGGAATATCTTGATGAAGGGAAATCGCATTCACGACAATTCTGGAGAGCAGAGTAAATCATACTGAGGAATAGCATGCCCCTGGGAGGTAGACCCAGGGCAGGGCCCTGGTGGTGTCATGGCTACTTCAAAGTCAGAGGTTCAAATCCACCAGCCAGCCCCATGGGGAAAAGATGAGGCTCTCAACTCCCCACAGGGGCTGCTCCACCCTTTCCTGTCGAGACCCTATGAGTCGGCATCCACTTGCTGGCAGTGGGCTTCGCTTTGGGCATTTGGGAAGCTTGGAAACCATGGTACAGAGCTCGTTTGGGGAAACTAAAATCCCAGCTGTGCTCCACTTCCAGAACAAAAACTCCTTTCCTCCATCTTCCAACGCCCCCAAGCTTGAGGTGCACAATGTGCCCAGGTCCACACGTGCAGGTGTGCACACGCAGATAGGCACTCCTGGACGCACCCAATGAACCAGGGAAGGAAGAAAGGACGGAAGGAAGGAAGAGAGATCCATAATGAGAGACCTCGCTAATGGATTGGCTTAAGTATAGAACAACATCCCATCACTGTTCTCAAAAATAATCAATCAAGCACTTAATTTTAAATATAAAAGTAAGCTGCCAGGAGACTGTTAATAGATAACCAAATAAATTAACAGTTGTAGGTGGGATTTGAAACCAGGTCAAATTTCTCTCCACAGTGAGCTCCGAGCCCCTTGTGCACAAAGGCCCTCTCCGGCGTGGCACTCGCTCACACTGTTTCCAAGTGGGAAATCTCCTTTTAGCCAATATCCCTACTCAGCGGGCTCCCCACTTCGGGGAATTGTCCTTTGTGCGTCTTCCATAAATTTTATAACACCGCGACTTTAAAATATTGATGGGCAACTTGGCCCAGGCCCAGACCCGCAGTGGGTTAGCCTGGCCCTGAAAACCTTCAGAAGCGGAGGGGCAGGAAGGAACAGGGCTCCCACTGACCTTG
This sequence comes from Nesogale talazaci, assembly GCA_004026705.1. Classification (NCBI taxonomy): domain Eukaryota; kingdom Metazoa; phylum Chordata; class Mammalia; order Afrosoricida; family Tenrecidae; genus Nesogale; species Nesogale talazaci. The sequence goes on from PVJH01008955.1 coordinate 69,822, forward strand.
CTTAAAGGCTCATTGTGTAAGTGCAGTGGGCACCTGAGCTGGAGGCTTGCCCGGCCTCGGACAGGGGCTCCGTGCCATGTGGGGGAAGGCGGGGAGGGGGGTGCACATGGCCAGTGCTCAGGTACCCGCAGGGCTGGGAAGGACAGATACAATCCACACATAATCCCCTGCTTGGTCCACCGGACATCCCACCAACGGTCTGTGCCCCTTGAAGGTCAGCTGTCAGCACCCCTTCCCAGCTCCCCCATCAGTGCGCTGCTCCGTGTTGTTGGCTTGGAAGCAGCCTTGATGGGCGGGTTTACACTGTGGGCATCAGCCAGCCAAGGCTCTACCACTGCCCAGCCCCACCCCAGAGAACCAGTACCCCACAGGGTGTAGACTCTCAGGAACAAGAACCCACATATTGAAATCAAGTCAACCCTGCCAGGCCCCTGCTGCCGCAGGAACACTCCTGAGCCATCTGAGGGTGACGCGGTTTGTTGCATGTGAGTGGCAGCATCCTTTTCAGGAACCTGTAGCAGGGCGTACACACCTTGCCTGTTTGCCTGTTCTCCGCTGCTCCCCCAACCCCACCACCACGTGTCCGCTGAACCCAGTTTCCTCTTACTGGGTGCTCTGCAGACCCAGAGAAAGCCCACCTAGAGCTGACTTCTACCCTTGAGGGGGCCAAGCAGTGATGAAAATGGACTGAGAGAGGTTCCATCGAGGCAAGGTAGGAAGCCTGGCCCACTCACCCCCTGGGGCCAGAGCCAGGGTCTCCAGGCCCTTGAGCCACCTCCAGGTAAGCTTCTAGAACTCTCTGTCCCTTGGTGCTAATGCAGATTGTGATCATTGGCAGAAGCATCTCGCTGTGTATGACTTTAGTCTGGGGAGATGCATTATAAATTTTTCTGAGAAACTCCTGTAACCAGGATAAGATTTACTTTCCAAATTCAAATGCTTGAGCATGCTTCAGGACCTCCTGCTCTCCGGAAGGTACGACCAGGATGACCTCTTCTGTCGGCAGTGACAGGGATCAGTCAGCCTGATGCTCAGTCCTGGAGGGATCCCGACAGGATTAGGCATCAGACTCTTAGGATATATATGCCTAGTTCCTGAGGCTCTCGAGACTGTGGGGAAGGCCAGCCCGGTGACAGGGAAAGGCAGGTCTGCAGAGCACCGAGGAGGGGCAGGGAGGTGCATGAGGAGCATGGGGAGTGTGAGGTGACAGCAGGATGATGTCTATTGTGGTTCACTTCGGAGCCATAGCAAGAAGCCGAGCGTGCTTGCCATTGGACATGGAGGTTTCAGTTTCTTGCCTGTCACATCACCAAGAAAGTCCCTGAGCCAGGAAGCGACTTTTCTGGGGTTCCGGCCTTGAGAAAACGTGGCTGTGCCTCAGGAGAGACAGTCCTGCGGAAGCAGAGACACGGCGGGCTGGGAACCACATGGTGGTTTGAAAGGCCCTTCAAGTTCAGAAGCGCCAGCTCCTTCAGGAGCAGGCTGAGATGCTGGGGATCTCGGCAAGGCACCCCACCCCACTCTCTGAGACCATCTCAGACAGCGTGGTGTCCGCCCCCACCGGAAGAACATTGCAGAAGAAAGAGTGGTTGTGAAGCCAAAGCAAGTCCTCTGAGAGCCACAGCCTCATCTTAAGAAGAGGCAGGCCATGTTCCTTTCCCAAACACGTACACCCATCCACCTGCAGCTGTCACTCAAGACAGGGGGTCAAAGGCAATGAGAAGGACACTTTGCAGCCCTAAACCACAAGCAAGCGGGGACTGGTCCAGCCTGTGGGGTAGAACTACAGGATTCTGAGGACTTTCAGGGATTCTGTGACCACCAGGAGCCGTGGTGGCGTAGTGGTTTCATGTGGGACTGGGCACTGAGAGATAGCAGTTCTGGAGGAGAAGAAAGGGGTTTTCTGATCCCGTAAAAAGAGACCATCTCAGAAACTCACAGGGGCTGCTCTGCCCTGTCCTGTGGGCTTGCTGTGAGTTGAAATCCACTTAAGGCAGTGAGTTTCTCAGTTAATGCAGCAGGGGGATGAGCAGAATCTTACTCAGAAGGGTTTTAAAGCTTGTACTATGGAGGTCCCTAGGAAGCCCAGAAGGGCCAGGAGGTCCGTTAGACAACTAACTGACTCCTCCCAGCAGTCCTCCGGAAGAAGGGCTGGTGGTGTGCTTCCAGAAAGATGGGAGCAGAAAACCAAGTGGGTTCTGACTCCTGGGGCCCCAGCTGTGGCAAAGCAGAACTGGCCCATGAGATGTTTTCTTGGCCGGACTGAGCTATAAGGCATGGAGTCCACCATGTACAAATGATGAGAGACACAATTCTTTTTCTTACTGATTCCATAGTGTCCACTGATTCTCAGAGGAGGCTCCATGGGCTCCTGCCACGCTCCCGGCCAACCTTGGCGAGCCCGGGGTTGTGCCGGATGAGCCTCTATGGCTCCACGTGTGCACTGTGGCTGTATCTGTTCACATTGTTCAGCAAGAGGAATATGAGGCAACTTCTCTGTAGGTCAAAATACCAGGAGGCAAAATCAGATCATAGTTTTAAGTTACGCAAAAACACCTCCTCGCGTTCTTGAGCTACTCACTATATAATGGTTGCAGACCCAACCACTTTTGATCTCCACGCAACACTTCCTCAGAAGGCCTGATGAGGAGACAGCCCCTCGTCGGGAGAGACTGCCACAGCTGCAGCAACAGGCTCAAATGAAGCAAGGATTGTGAGGGTCTTGCAGGACCAGGTGATCAGGTTGCTATGAGCTGGTTCTGCAAGCTCCTGTTCCATAAGCCTTTCAAAGCCCCCTCAGGCTCGCACAACAGCTGCATGGGAAGCTACCGATGACTCGACACCTGAAAGATTCACAGCACCTCAGGACAAGCTATTCCCACCATTAAAACACAGCAGACGCCCAGAACCTCTGGAGCTGGCCATCACCAAGCACAGCCAAATAAGTAGGACGTGGTGAGTTCTATGCATTTAATACCTTTGGTTTTAATGGAGATTAATCTTAAATCACATGATGCTTGGTGATGTTAGGAGGCTGTCTTCCACTGGGTACCTGCCTGTGCAGTCAATCCCACCTCACGCAGCTAATCGTTTTAGAAGGTAAAGGAAAATGCAGAGTCATTCATGAATTCCTCTGGTAGGATTTCCCACCACCACCCCCCACCTTATTTCTTCACCTGTCAGTAGTGCTTTGGCCCACAGGAGAGGCTGGAAGGACAAATTTGGTCCAATTGTGCCATTAGGCACAGATTGGGGGGACTGCTATAAGATACCAATGACGGGAACTGATTCTGCCCCGGGGGTTATGACCAACACAAGCCCAGCCAAAGCTTTTCTCCAAAGAAATGGGTGTAGTTCCAAAACCCATTGGAGGCAGGGAGACAGGCACTCAGGGTCTAGTTTGAACGGAGGCCCACAGAGCCAAAGGCACAGAGTAGAAGCCAACTGCACTCATCTGGTTACATGGCCCAATGGGAATGCCAACAAGGGGACAGACCGAGGGTGTTCTAATTTCAGGGCAGAGGCCATTGTTGGAAGACAGGGACTAAAGTGGATGGAGACTCTCCTTGTGACTTATTCGACAAGTTCCTAGTATTATATTCAACTATTTTGTTGGAGTTTTAGTTCTTTTATTAGTGGACAGGACCTAAGGAAGACCCTCACTGAGACGCTGTGGCCCAGTGTCTGCAAGCTCAGGACTGTGTGGAGGGCGCAGGACGGGCAGAGTGCCATGCTGGGTCCGCAGGGCCTCTACGAGTCAGAGCCTAAGAACCATGGCAAGAATGGGAGGAGCCTCATGAGATCACAGCTGTTAACATAGGGCTGTGATTCCTCTGGGACTTTGACTTTCTGAACGAGAGAAGGTTGCTGACTTGGAGAAAAGAGGGGTCGTTAGAGCTGCTTTGCAGAGCCACCAGAGATTTATTTCCTCCCTTGAAATCCACAGATCCCAATGCCCTTGTACACTTACACCCTGACAACCACCTGCCATTCACAAATTCCAGGTGGCGACGGCGTCAAGGGCATCATCTCAGGCCGAGACAGCAGCAAGACCCAGAGACGTGATAGGTGGTGTCGCCCAGCGGTTAGCTACATAATTTGTGCAATAAAAAAAATATTAGGAGTTCAAGGTTACAAAACACAGTTGACTTTACGAGACGGTTCTTAAAACAGAGGTGCCAGGGGCTGAGTTGAGTGCGGGACTGCGGCCCGCGGGCTTGGCGGTTCAAATCCAGTGGCGGCTCTCAGGAGCAGACTGGGTAGCTCCCACGACCACCAGAGTGCAGTGATGCCCACCCCGCCCCCCCCCCTAAAAAAAAAGAGGTGCCAACAGCAGACACTGGACTCTGATCAAATGGTGGAAGATTGAGGTGGGCAGGAACACCCCCCCCTGAACCACTGTCCTTGGAGACAGGGGGCTACTTCCCTGCGGTCCCCCTGCTTTGCACCACAGCACCTATGAGGTGCAGTGCATGTCTCCACATCTCTAAGCAACTGCACACACACATGCAGCCCGCACGCATAAGAGGTTCACATCAAGGGCTCAAAGCCACCTGCTCCTCCTGGCATCACTGGCTAAGAACTCGGTGACCAGCCGAAAGGTTGCTTGGTCAAATCCACGAGAGGCTCAGAGGAAGAGGCCTGCCAGGGCAGTTGTACAGACAGGACAGTCCTCACGAGGGGCTGACCAAGGCAGCTGCCAGGAGCAACCTAGCCGGGCTGGGGGAAGGATCAGGCAGTGACCAGTCATCACTCCCACCCTCACGCACGCGACGTTCATGTGAGAGCCTTCAGCTAGGAGGGGTCTGCAGACCGCTGGTGGGGAAATCCCACTGTCTTTTCATTTCCTTTTCCCACCAGCGGTCTACCTGAACCCCTCTGCTCAGAGGCATGAGACAGGAGAGACCCCACTCCCCTAGACGGATGGCGCCCAGATGTGGGGACCTCTCCTGAGCCTTCCAGGATGCCAAGTGGGCACTGGGAACTAAACCCTGTGTTGAAAACCTGTGCGTCTCCCAGAGAAGACATCTCGAGCTCGTTACTCAAAACAAACACACGAAGGCCCAGTGGGATTTCCAAGCCAGTCCCTTCACCCAGAGAGGAGGAGTGGAGAGCGTACTGAGTGGCTCTGGAGATGAACCCGGGGCCCACCCTCGGGGAAACACCGTGCTCTTCCCACGGAGCAGCTTTGTGGCACGTTCCATGACGTCTCCTGAGCCATGAGGGGCGGGGGGGGGGGGGGGGGGAGGTGGCGGGGTCACAGCTGCTGGCTGGTGAAGAAGGATTTCATCTCCCGGCAGACAGGGTTCACGCAGAGCGGGCAGCTCAGCGTCAGTTGGGTGGAGCAGCGCTCGTTGGACTGCAGGTGTGAGAGCACCAGGTCGGCCAGCGCCTGCGAGAGACAGAGGCAAAGGTTTGTCAGGAGAGATGGTCTCCAGGCCACCCCTCCCGTCTGCCTAGGTCACTGCTATAGTCACTAGGTCACTGCTTTTTCATCTGGAGGGCAAACCCTTTGAAGCAGCCCCTACAAAGTTTTCCTTTCCTGAGCGACCTCGGCGGAGTGTAGGTTGGGGCAGAGGTTTGCAAAAAGAAGATCCCCTTCCCCCAGCCGGGAAACAGGGGCTTCAGGAAGCAGACAGGGACAGAGGTGGGGAAAGGGGGTGGGATCAGTTTCATAATTAGTAGGCACCCAGGGTGTTCTAGAAGGCGGGGGTTCTAATACTGCATGGGCATCTCTCAGAGGCCTGGGGGCCTCTGCCTGTGTTACCAGCGACAGGAAAGCTGTGGTACCTTCGAGAACAAAGGGTTTCCATTCAGGGACTCTGCACGTCTGATGGTCTCCACACCACACTGCAGCCATTGAGAAGGGGAGGGAAAACACACGCGCATTAGTGCTTGTTTTTGTCTAAGAGACTGATCTCTCTCTTTCTCTCTCACACACACACCACCACTACCACCCCAGACCCCGTGTGGATGCTCAGCTGACCCCCTAAGCACAGATTGCCCATTCCCCCTCCCCACCCCCCACGGTTTCCGTAGGCTGATCAGTGTGAGACTACAGGTGTCAGGGTTCTTCTCCAGTCGTTCCAATGTGCTGGCCACACACATCTTCCTCTTTGGGGAAATCCTCCCTTTCTGAACGCAGCTTCCCCAGGCAGATGAGGCTCGGCCGCTTCTGAGCAACCAAACTTCCCGAGCCTTCAAGGGCCAAGACAAAGCACATGGTCCTACCGACCACAGAACATCTCTGGACCCTGGATGGGATCCGACTGGAGCTGGGGTCTGTCATGTCTTTACATGTAAGATTCTTCGGGAGCAGCTGGGTGTCGTTTTTTTTCTGCCGGCCCTCTCAGAAAACACACAGCACATTAGCCGCCGCGTGGCAGAGAAAGCCCTCATTTGGATGCGCTCTGCCGCGGGGAGGAAGCGTCTCCTCTTTCTCTGGCCTGGTGAAGTGTTTCAGGTTTTTAAACTAAAAGGAATCTTGGAGCACAGCCCTGGTAGCGCAATGGTGGTATGCGGGACTGCGACCCACAGAGTTGACGGTTCCAATCCAGCAACAGCTCTCTAGGAGCAAGGCTGGGCTTCCTACTCTCATCAGGGCAGTGATGCAGAAAAAATAGAAATAAAAAGTTAAAAAAGGAAGCTTGGTGGCACAAAGGTTAGGTTAGGCTGCTGAGGGAAACGCTGGCTATTCAAAGCCAGCCAGAGTGTCCATGGGAGAAACACCCGCTCGACAGTGAGTTTGGCTGAGGGCATCCTACAGGGGCTGTCTGGCCCTGCCCCATGGGCCCCCGGGAGTCAGGGCTGTCTGGTCCTGCCCCAGGGTCCCCAACAGAATCTCGCAGCAGTATGAATAGGAGGAGACCGGCACAGAGAGAAAAACAAGCCAGATGCAGCAGATGCCTCCTTCCCAATGTCCAGAGGTTTGTCTCAAATTCCAGGCGGGGGCTGAGCCCCGGTGGTGTAGTGGTCGTGCGCGGGACTGCGGCCCACTGGGATGGAGGTTCGATTCCAGCTCCAAGGAGCAAAGGCTGGGCCTCCTACTCCCACCACCTGAGGGCAGTGATGCCAACTCCCCCCAAAAAATATGGTAGATACAATTATGTTTACTGATTCAAGTCCATTCTGATTTTGGTAGGGGGGAGAGCTATAAAATAGCATGAATAAAAGATCATTTTGGTTAGACATGTAGGCAAGTACAATTTTTATTAAAATGCACAGAGGAATTTTTTTTAAAAGGAGTGTTTTTATCAAAAATCTAAGACAACTCCAAAAATCTGTGGGCAAATGGAATTGAAAGATGATGTATGGTGTCCACAAACTTTTTGAAGATGTGCCCCCATCACGTGAGCAGATTCTACTAGCCTATGAGGGGTCAAATTATGGATGAGTTCTGGTCTCGACATTATATACACCTCTAAACTGTATCAACTTTGTTTTTACTACAAAAAGTAATAAAGCTATTTCTGATCTGGGTGGGGAAAAAATCAGACTTAGTAAAGAAAGATGTTTCAAACTCACTGTAGTCCCCATCAAAATAGTGACAAAACTATAGCTAGCAATACATGGATTGAAGTTAGTCATTGTCCTCAATTCTTGTGAGATGACCCTTAAAAAGGGGGCCCTTGAAATCTCCCTAATGGCTCAAGTGTCCTTGAAAATTTCCTTAACGATTCGAGTGTCCTTGAAAAGACTCCAAACTTGACAAGTTCTTCCAAAGAAGGGACTGTCGGTTGAGGGCTGGCCAGGCCAGAGAGGCCTACCACAGAATACTTCCTGCCCACACTGAGCACACATGCACAGTCCATGGACCTCAGCAGGCAGAGGCTGGAGTGTATGCAACATAATGAGGCCCCTGTGAAAGCTCTGGACATGGGGTTTCCATGAGCTTCCTCCAGAAGCTCTGCCCTGCAAACTGTCAGACCTCATGCCCCACCCCCTCTTCTGACCCTTCAGGAAGATGGTCAGAATCCCAAGCACGGTGCTTTCTGTGAGTTCTGTGCCGTGTCCCAGCAAATCACTGACCTTCAGAGAGTAACAGGCAAGAGAAGGAGGAGGTGGGGCCTGGTGTTAAAGTAAACAGGGAGGAAATGGAGCAGAGAGACCCTCAGATTTATAGTCAGGAGTGAGGGGCCATGGGGAACCCCAAACTTGCATCTAGCTGCCTGGGCCTTTCATCTCTGAGCTCTGCTCCCCCTCCGGCGGGGTGGAGGAGTGGGTAGGGTTGGGCAGCTGCTGGCAGAACTGAACCAAGAATCAGAACTTGAGGACGTGTGTACATCCTCACAGCTGGTGTGAGGAAGAATCGGTGTGATTGAATATCAGCTACTGAGCCCCTCAGTCGTTGATCATCCTCACAGTTATGAAGCCAGAAACAGATGAGGTCTCTGACTGGATGGGAACCGTTGTGCAAGATGGGAGAGCTGGCTCAGACCGTGGGACACCCGGGGCTGGGCAAGCTCGGCACTGGGGCCGGTGGAGGAGATGCACAGAGGGCATCTGTCAGTGGCATCCGCCAGCAAGCCTGCAGCCTCGTGTTAGCCAATTACAGTCTTCCCACAGATCCTTTCTCACAACTGCCGACAAGTAATTGAGGTCCTCCCTCACTCCATCAGCGCCTGATTGATGGCCAGCCCGGGTGCGCCGACACCTGGGGGACCTGGGGATTGGCTGCAACTCCCCACACCCAGGCTCCACCGGCCGGACCCCTGCCGCTCCACCCCAGAGGGCCAGGCCTCCATCAATCACACCTCGTGGCCAGGGCAGGGAGGCGCTGGCAGGAGATGGGTGGGGGACGGGGGCTTCCTGGGCACCAAGGCATCTGTGGTTTCCATGGGAACCACACGAGGCCACGCACTCAGATGCCAGGAGGTGGGGAAGCAGCAGTTTTTCTCCACCCGGAGTGGCGATTCACATCCATCTTGGCGTACAAGACACGAAGGGAGGGCTCCATAATTTCAATAATCAGGTTGATTTCCGCAGGATGCAGGCAGCTCGTTAGGCCAGTGCGTCAGAAAGGCCACGGGAACCAGAGTCCCACTGGCTCTGTCGTAAGAGATCCAGGCTTAGACCTGCCAGGGCGGCCCTTATCCCCGCGACAGGGGGACACGGTGGGTTTTCCTCTGTGTTTTCACCATCAAGGTGTGCAGCCGGACAGAACAGAGCACAGGGGTCTCTAGGCAGCCTGGCAGAATTCACTGCCATCAAGACCTGGCCTGAAGTCAGGGCCAGGACAGCTCGGCCTCCCAGAGGGGCTGAGTGACAGGCGCGTGAGAGGCACGGGCACGAGGGGGCCAGGTCGCCACTCACCTCCTTGCCCAGGACCTGCGAGTACTCAATGTCCAGCTCATACAGCGTCTCGATGTGGTCGCTCGTGAATGCGATCGGGACCAGCAGGATGTTCTTCCTGCCCCTCTGGCAGAGCCCCTTGATGGCCTCGTCGGTTGGGGGGCCCAGCCAGGGCATTGGACCCACCTGTGAGGAGGAGGAAGAGGTGGAGGAGGGTGAGGGAGCCCCTGGGCCCTTCTCCAGAGATGAGCGCCGCCCCTCCCCCTCTCCAGCCCACCACTCTTTTATTTCCACACCTAAGCTCACGTCCTTCCAAAAGCTGGCAGAGCACAAACCAGCAGCAGCCTCCAGAGTGGCTCAGTCAGGCCGTGGGGAGGGGGCATACCCTCCCACCATCCCAGGGAGACTTGAGGGGTGAGGGTTGGTGGGCACCGCTTCATCAACAAGCCCGCAGCCTGGTCCCCTGCAGGCGCGTGGAGCTGCCTACCTTGGACTGCCAGACCAGTCGGTAGGGATTGGAGTAGCCCAGCTTATCCATGACTCTTTGGACAGTCGCCCCCACCTCCTGCGGGTAGGGGTCCCCTCTGTTGACCACCTGCAGCAGAGACACAAAGTTCTGTGAGCTTCTTGAACGGAGGGACTCCGGGACAAGAGCCTGCCTCCCCCACCCACACCTTCCTGGTTCGGTCACCAGACTTTGTGACCCACTGCCCTGGGGGCCCATTCTCCCTTTGGCAGAAGGAGAACTCACGCCCCTGGATCTCAAAGGTCAGGCTCCTCCTGGGAGATTAAGAGTGAATGTGTGGCGGCGACAAGGGAGAGAGAGGAGCCAGGCAGGCAGTGCCAACATGGCATGGGGGCCGCACTTGAGCGTTTAGAACAGGAGTGGGGAGAGTGCTGTGCAAACAAGGGGTCCTGGGGTGGCACAGCTGATTAAGCACCACAGTGCTAACCACAAAGTTGGGGTCCTTGTTCCTGCACAGGCACCCCGGAAGAAGGCCCCGGAAGCTAATTCCACAAGAGCAAAACCACAAGCTCATTGCCACTGAATTGATTCTGCCCCCCAGTGACCCTACAGGGCAGGGAGAACTGGCCCCGGGGCCTTCCAAGACAGCCGCTCTTTCAGCCCATCTGTCTCCCCCCACAAGATCAGCCACTGAAGGTCTAAGGAGACCAGGTCCCTGCTGGTCCACGTGGGGCCTCCTGATCAGGTGGGCAGGGCCTGGAGGCGGGTGGGGGGATGTGGGGGATATAGAGCATGACTAGGGCTATGGGGACACCCGGGACCCAGAAGGGGTAAATGCTGATCTCAAGGGCAAGAACAGAGGAAGGAAGTTCGGATGACGGGGGCCTCGAGGCAACAGACGATACTTCTCGTTCTGATGGCCGTCAGCATGGCCCCTGGTGCACAGGGAAAGTCTCCTGGCCATCAGGACAGCTCGCTCTCAGCCACGGAAGGGCTCAGTGCCAATGCCATCACCTGTCTCAGGAGGTAGGGGGTAGCTGCACACCCCATCTGCTGCATCATGGCACCCGTGTCCACTCTCGCCCCGCCCTCACCTCGGGACGAAGATGTGAGTCTGTCATCGTGTTCTTCCCACACCTTAAGCACTGGAAACTTGGTCTGGCATGTACACTCAATGCTTACTGCCATGGCGTCAGTTCCGACCCCGCGTGTCTCTAGTGGAGGGGGAAGAACTGGTCCTGTAAGTTTCCCAGCTTGTAACGCTGCTGTCCTCAGGGCTGGGTGGTGGTTTCAAACTGCTGACCTTAGGCTTGCCGCCCAACGCACAACCACAATCCCAGCAGGACTCCCTGCCACCACCCGGCAAACAGAAGGTGCCAAATAGATATGGTTGGCATGAAACAATAGTCAGAAACCATGAGGCAGCGTTGCCAAGTGTCTGGGGAAACAGACAGAAATCAGATTAGAACTTTCCCCTGACCAACCTGGGAGCCAGGACACAGTCTGGCCAGGGCAGCCTACAAACCCGGCGCAGAAGGTCAGGCATGGACGCTGGCAGCGTCGGAGTCACTAGGGGACCCAATGCAGGGTGGGGCCCAGGACAGGAAGGGTGAGGGCATCAAGCAGAGCGTCAGGGGCAGGACCTGGCAGGCTGGTCAGAGCAGAAGGCTCCCACGGGCTCTGCAGCTCTGGAAGCGATGCTGGCGGGGGCCACTGGAGCACTGGGCGGGGAAGGGAAGTGGAGAGATGCTTAGGCAGCTTTTCTATTCGCCTACACAGGTTTCCAAAGCCATTTTCCAGGTGTGCTTCGGACAAATGTGTGGCAAAAGAGCTGGACAGCTCCAAGGTCCTCCTGTTCTCTTCCGGTCCCCTGACTTCCTGGGATTCCCCAGTCCCACCCTGGACTGCCCTGCTCTGGGCACCAAGAAAGCCCTAGGAGGACCTGGCTCCATGCAGCCCGACTCAGGGCACAGGAGGAATCTTTTACTCATCCAGGAGGCACGCCTTCTCTTCCCCTGGCTCCCAAACTGGCCACACATCCCACAGGGAGAAGGCACGTGTGGGAAGGACCTGCATGGCCCAGGAAAGAAGGAAATGAACTCTCGTGAAAACAAGACCTGCGGGCTTCCTTCCAGAACCGAGAAATTGCTCTCCGGGGCCACCTACTGCGGGAAGTGGGGACAGCTTGGGCGAGATGGGGGAGGTCGCAGAGGGCTGGGCACTGGCCACCAGGTGGCAGTCGAGGCCAGGAAAGGAAGGGGGGCCCTCCCAGACGCTCAAGTGGACACCACTGACCATGACCTTCAAAACCTGCCCACCACCGAGGACATGGTCCCCCGCATCTCCCCGGGGTTGCAACGCTGGCTGCTCACCCCCGGCACTCAGACCAGCAAGCCCCCCGCGCGTGCGCGCGCGCC